>CM062808.1:618805364-619064342 GCA_031772625.1 Pinus tabuliformis | reverse complement strand
TGATCCATCTTAATCTATGGTCGGTGCTACGTGGAAGTTCTGGACTGGGTTGGATTTGCATATGTTAATAAGAGCTCTTTTCCTGATTGTATTTCATGAGTATTTATACTTGTTATTATGTGGCTTTAATGGTTGTTATATCAACTCTATTATTCTGGTTATATGTTGGTTATAAACATGGTTTAATGAAAAATTTTAGTTATGGCTCTTAACATGTTTTGCTTGGTAAATGAATGGTTATTGAATGCATGACCTAATATATGTTATTGCAACTATTGTGAGAGGGCATAAGACCTTTTGATGATTTTCATATAATTATGATACACTTATGTTCAAATATGAATTTATGACCTGTAGATTACATGCTTACAACGTGTTTGACCAAATGTCTATATGTTGAAAATGCAGCAAGAAAATCTCAATTTGACTTTGCCTTGGTCAAACTAGAGAGAATTAAAATTTCTATTTCAATAGAAATATTGGAGGTAGTTAACTGAGGTGACATGGCACTTGTCACTCAGTTAACTCGGTTAATTTGATTTGGAGAAGCTTAGTTCAATACATTATGATTGATTGCTAATTTCGAGCAATTTATTTCAGTTAAATTGAGTTATTGTCAGTTAAATTAGTTCTAACTGTTAGAGGAACTAGTGGAAGGTCAAGTAGTGGGGTGTGACTTCAGTCACAATTAGTGATAATTTAGTTAACTGATTAATCAACCCAAAATAATTGATGCATGCAGAGAACTTGAGTTACCCAGTTGAGATAGAGGTTCAAGGGAAATGTACTATCAGTTGTAGACTATTCCAAGTTGTACAGGTGGTGCATGCAGTCAGAGGATGAGCCTAAAGGATTGCGCAATTCCAGTTGAGGAATTTCCTACTTAATAGGGGCCTAATTCCTCAAGGAATAACACAAGGAAATAAGAGCTTGGAGGACTTGAAAATTGGCTAAGTGTTGGCCAGAGTCAGTGAGTCGGGAAGAGGGATAGACTATACAGTTGCAGGTTGTGGTTAGGGTTGAGAAAGCATTGTATTTCATCTCTTTTATTTGATTAATGCAATAGAGATAGGAAGGGGTTTTGATCAATTACTTTCCCCTAAATAAATCTTTATGTATGTGTGATAAATCTTTGTGCATGTTTATGATTTCTGTTCTCAATCATGAATTAAATTCTCCAATTGAGTAGAGTAGATTTGAGTCTTATGTTTTAGTAAATTACATGAGCAGTTTCAGATCTACACATAATTTTTACATGGTATTAGAGTGGGATTCACAGTAGAGAAGAGATTTTGAAGTTGTTATTGTAGGAGGATATAATTTTCAGGATCATTTCTTTAGAGCTAGCAGGATGGTTTTCTATGGACTAAGACTCAATTATGCCCTTGAGGGAATCTCGAATTATGTTGCTTAGAAGGACCGCATGGAGGTAGTGTTGGAAGATAATGGGTTGAAGGAATTTCTTGATATTGAAATCTAGAAACCGACAACAGTTGATACTCAGAATCTAGTAGAATGGAATAAGTGTATAGCCAAGGCAAGGAGGATCATATTGGAGGGAGTATGAGACCATATTGTCTCAAATCTCCACAGGAAAGAAACTCTGTAATATGCAATGTGGCATGCATTGATAGATTTGTTCCAGAACAGCAGTGACCATAAGAAGCTAGAACTCAAGGACAAGCTTTGAAATATTAAGATGCAAAAGAGCATCACCATCCTGCAGTACCTGAGTAGGTTCACACAATGTTGTGATGAAATTTGTAGCGTTGGGGTCACTGTTGTAGAAGATGATCTGGTAAGTCTAGCTATTCTAGGCCTTCCCAAGAGCTTGCCAACTACCAAGATTTAGTGAATAGGAGGGACAAACTACCAAACTGGGAATTCCTATGGTCCGATTTGGTACAGGAGGAAATAAGGCGGAATACTATAGACGATACTTCATCTAAGTATGAGGATGAAGAAAATTATGCCTTGGCTAGAAAGTCAAAGAAGGGAAAAGGGAAGAAATCCCAATCCAAAGGAGAATCCGATCAAGGGGGAAAGAAGAAAACTTGTCCAAAATCAAGTGCTTTCATTTCATGAACTCGGGCGCTATGCAATGAAGTGTCCACACAAGAAGGCAAGCAAAAATTCCTTAGGAGAAGCGGCAGGTGAAGCTTTGGCTTCAGAATTCGATTTGGACTTTGTTAGAAAATCAGAAAGGCAGAAATATTTTCTTATGTTGATAATTACTTATGATATTCTTATGTTCTTATTAACTTTCTTATGTTCTTCTTTTATCTTTGCTTCATAAAGCAATTATCAAAAGCAAAAAATGAAGATCAGGGACACCAGATGTAGGCAGACAACCAGGGCTAAAACCCCTATATAGGGGAAACCCAGTCAATGAACTCTTCCTTCAGTAGATTCAAAATCAAGATGAGATAGACCAAGACTCTAGACCCACCACCAAGTCAACCCTCCCTCCTTGTAAATATCATTTTCTTAGTCTTACAAATGTTAGCCCTTAAAAGTGCATCTTCAATCTAGAACTTTGATCCAGCAGCAGAATTTTATGTCCATCTACTCCAGAATTTCGACCTCCCCAATAATTGTATAATTTCAACCTTCCAAAAAAACTCCAAAACTTTGTACATGTGAGATGAGAAAGAGATAAATCGAATTCTTGACCTTGAAAGAGACCTTCTTCTTTTCCCTTATACTTGTCCTCCTCTTCCTTGAAATTTCGCACTTTTCTAGCTACAATTTATTGTAAATTGAACTTTCTTGACTTCCATTTCAAATGAGGTCAAGCTGCTCCAATATATAGGCTTCTTGTGAGGTCGAATTGCCATGTTTGAGGCTAACTTGTCCTTCCTTGAGGCTAACTTGGTGGAGGAGGCCTAGAAGACCTAAAATACAATAAAATAAATTTCTTCTTTGACAAATAAATTCGGAGAATGGTTCTTTACATTATTACATGGGCAGGACACTTGACATAAACCTTAGAAGCCTGCAAGGGAGGCTTTGACCTAAAAATAATTGACCCAAGCATGAAACCCATGATTTAATAAGTCATAATAAAATTTCTTTTTGAAAAATAAATTACATTTTATAATTATGAAGACTGAACCTAGTTGCCTAAGTACATGGAATGTATCAAAAACACATGAACTATGAAGAGTTCAGGCACACTCAATGCCACATACTAGATAGTTGACCAAGGTTATCTATCCGGCTGGGACTAAGATGAACTAAAGTTTTCATCCACTCTAGATACCATCAGGCTTACATGTTAACCATCAACCCAAGGATCTAGGTGTGTATCCAAGGTCAGAGCTCCATGAGCAATGCCACCCTCCCTCTTCAGGATCTAGACATCAACACATAGGCTAGCTAGATGTCCTCCCAAACATCCACCATTAGATGCTTCAACTCTCCCTATCAAACTAGATATATATATTTGTCCAAGCATGCTTCCAGAGTGTTCAACCCTTTTGTGGATAGATTTACCTGTACAAACACAAACCATAATCAATAATAAACTTTCAAATATACATACAAGTAAACACAAACCTTCAGGGTTTTCAGTCATCCTGATGCCACTTATATCAAGTTATTCATACGTAACTAGTCATGAGCTTTTCTTCTTTCATTTCTTAAACAACACCAAGATGTCTTCAATACATTGTAGTACTTTCAATATTCATTATCCAATTTCTTCTTCACATTATCCATCATGACTATCATAATATTCCCTCCCTCTTAATTTGGAGAGATCAACATCGTAGAACCTATTACGGCTTAATTCCTAACATCAAGGTCATCTTGATCATCTTCATAACTTCCTTCATCATGCTCATACAGACATTTTTATTATCTTGAAGATTGTGTACCTACAAAACTTTAATAACAAGTACAACCAAATACATATATAGAAGCATGAAGTTAACTATATCATAATACAATAATGGAAGGATTTAGACTTTAGACATCAAATACTAAAACCTAGTTACGTTCATAATCAACAGGAGACACATACTTCTAGCCTTCAACTTCTTGTTAGGGTTTTGTTACAACATAAAGCAATTTAATCAATAACTCAATCTCATTTTATCTAGGGCCTCAATATTATTTTCAGAGATGTGTGATAGTCTCTACTACAGATTATTGCAAACCCTAGATTTCATTTTTGATACACAAAGCCTTAGATATCAGTAAATTCAATAATAATTTTAATTGAATGTTTTGTTAGTTAAATAAGTTATTATTAATTATTTATTTATTACAATAAATAAATAAATAAATTAGTTTATTAATAATAATTAATTAATTATTAATATAATATATATATATATATATATAATATATATATATATATATATATATATATATATATATATATATATATATATATATATATATATATATATATTAAGTCATTTATCATTAAGTCATTTATCTCTTGGATATTTTTATTTTCTAATAAATTAATTTAGGTTTAGTTTTTATTTTTATTTTTATATATATTTTTAGGATTTGAGTCGGATTTTTAAATATTTTTGTTCATTTATTATTTATTCATCTTATGTTTGGTCATTTGACTCTTCTTTCAATCACTCACTTTATGTCTTGAAGATGAATCCCCTTTAGGATTCGAAACGTCGACAAGATGTAGATAATATTGTGGATAATCTGAACTATATTTTTCCAAATTTTACTATGCATCTATTGTTTTAGACTTTACTAAGGTTTGATGCAACCCTAGACTAAATTATATCGAAAACAATATCATCATATCCTAGAATATAAATCTCTAATAGGGCTTTGTTATAAACCCTGGAATTTACATGAGCAACAACAATTAGGTTAACATGCTCGGATATACATATCTTGGATGCATTTCTCATCAATATTTACTAAGTAAACCTAGGACACAAATATCAAGACATTTTCTCTAGGTTAGGGTTTTGATCAAACATATGAACATACACCTAGGGTTTTATCCCTAGAATATTACTATAGATATTACAAAGGTTTAGGTCATAAATCATAATTTACCAAACCCTAAAGGTCTAGGGCTTAATTTTAAATATTAACGGCAAACCCTAAAGGACTAGGGTTTTTATAACTATAGACATAAGAATAGGATTTCTAGACTTCATTATTAACCCTAAGTAGACTAGGGTTTCATAACTATAGACATACCCTTAGGTTGGGGTTTTATAAAGAACCTTTTAGGGTTCCATATGAATGATCAAAATATAATGAGGGTAGATTCAATCTAATGATTAATCACCCAAACAAGAATCTCTTACGATTCAAAACCCTAGACATAACGATGTTAGTAATGTAGAGAAAAATTTAAAAGAAGAATGATCGTACCTTTATATAGAGAGATTTTGGAACAAAGCTTATAGTCTAAGACATACCTTGGGTTTTTTCTTAACAAACCTTGTGGACATCAATGCTTGAAGGGTTTCAATAGAACTTCTTTCATACATCAAGTCTATCCTTTGAAGTCTTTCTCTATGATCCTTGAGCAATTAGCAAGCTTTCCTAGCCAAGAAAAATATAAATAGAAAGGTTATTAGCATACAATACAAACACATCTTGATAAGAGAGGGAAACTAAACATTAAAAATAAGACAATGAGTAAGATACTTATATTTGGTAAAATGGTTGGGCTACCTCTTAATCCAATCTTGAGGGATACCTACAACTTTATCAAAAATAAAAAGTGTTCTAACAAGACTGTTAGACCTACAAATTCTATAGATCATAACATAAAGGAAAAAAATTCAAAACTTAGAATAGAAAACCAAGGGAGGATATGTGTAAGGGAGGACTTAGTAGTATAAGTCCTTGACTTCTAATTCTTCTTCAGTCTTGTTCTTCTTTGGTGGTCCTTCATCATCAAAATTTACATGTTCCCTTTCTCTCTTATTATTTCTTGGATTCTCATGACAATGACTCTGGTAATGTCCCACCATGTGGCAATTGTAACATTCAATCTTGGATAGGTCCATTTTCTTCTTTGGTCCTTTGAACTTCTTGAAGGTTCCCTTCTTTTTGTGACAAGCAGAGTAAGCATTTGAGTTGTTTTCTTCTTCATTTTCCTTTTTGTTGTTTACCATCAATATTTTGGCTTCTTCTTGGCTACATGCATTCCACATTTGTTCAAATGTTGGCATATCCTTCCAAATGTTGAGTCCTGATGCAAAGGCACTCCAAGATTTAGGTAGTACTACAAGAGCAGTAATTAGAAACTCATTTTATGGGACAAATTCATCTATTGCTTGGAGTTCATCTCTGATTCTAGATATCCGTATAAAGTATGATGAAATAGTATCATCATTTGTCATCTTAATAGTTCTTATTTCATTCTTGGGGCTTGTTGTTTAACCAACGTTCTTGATTTTGAATAACTTGGAGAGAGCCTCATACATTTCTTGAGCAGAATTTATGTTGGATATGTATGGAATTAAGTTATACTTAACTCCATCCACTATTAGATTCATAGCCACAATTTCAAGTTCTATGAACTTCACTTTATCTATATTACTTGATTCATCAGTAGGCTTCTTGACTTTTCCTTGAACAAGATCTAAAACTTTGTTCTTTTTTAGAATGAGATCTATTCTCTTTTTCCAGGCCCTATAGTTGGAGGCTCCTTCTAGTTTGTTCTTTGCCTTCATTGAGTTTGTCATGTTGATATTGTTAGTGTCGGTATCTTCATCCCTCCATCAGTGATCAAAATTCTCTTATTGCATTGCATGTTAGGTGTCTCATCCAATCAGTTGCATTCCATTAGGGTCATGGATCATCTGATGGTAGTGGCATATTATAAATTTTCCCTCATGATCTTTACCTGCTGACCATTTTCATACATTTAGGTCATTTGCAGTCATTTTTGTCTTTACATCTGCAAAAGTCATTTTTAGGGTTTTAGGTCTCATTAGGTCTAGGGTTTTGTCAATAAGGTCTTGTAAACGCTCAATAATGGTCAGCAGGCACATGAGGAGGTCAAATAAAGTCTCAGCAACAAAAATTTCAATAATCACATGCTCAGTGATTGATTTTTCCTCAAAACCCTGTTTTGAGGAAAAACAGAGTTTTTATGTTTTATGTACAAAATTTCATGTAATTTCATTTTTTCTATATGTAATAATTCTGAGATGCAGCCCTGGTCACTTTGCCAAGCTCCTACACTCCAGTTCCTACAAAAGAATCAAAATTTCAAAGCATTTAGTCCATCAAAGGCAAAAAGTAAGTCAAACTGCCCAAAACAGAGTTTTAAAAAAGCAAGTGAAAGACAAACATTAGGAAAGTGGGTTTTCATAAGTGAAAAATCAAAATCATTGGTATATAAAGTCTTTTCATGTCAAAGAGCTCATTTGTGTCCAAAAGTGAATGAGAACAAGTGCAAATCATGTTTTCAAGCCAAAGGAGCGATTTTGCAACCAAACTGTCAAAATTTAGAGGTGTGGCGCACCTAGCCTACGCGGCGCACACAGAGCAAAATTTACACTGAATTTCTAACTGGCGCGACACACCAAAGAGGCGCGGTGCACCTGTTAGTGGGCGCGGCACACTAGTCTTCAAAGCCCAAAATTCATCCAAATCTTCCTCCAAAGCTCCAAAATTGCAAATTCTTCATTCCACAAGTAAGTTAACACCTCCATATTTCCAATGTATGAGTTTCCATCAGTGTTTATGGTGTTTCAATAGGTTAAAAACAAAACCCTAGTTCCTTGCACATTTGTATTGAGAAAACTGCCTAGGGTTTGCAAAATTACATTTTTTGTTGTCTTATTCACCCCTACCATTTTCACATCCCCTCACTACAATTTAATTCACCTCTTTTATCCTTCCATTTTTCACTTACACTTACCTATTCCTCCTATCCCTAAAACCAATAACCCTAATCCCTAAACATCATTACCCAAACCCTTCCATTTCCAATAACCCTACAAGCAGCATCCCAAACCCCTTATCCATTATCCCTCATCATCAATCCATGTCTTTTAGTAGCAAATACCTATTGTCACTATAAAATCTCTTCATACTCATCTAAGAAACATCAAGAATTGGCAAACATGGAGTCGGATTCATCTTATGACAGAAATGAGGAAACAGTAAGTGACTCCTCCAAAGAAATCCATGCACCAAGGAGACCTCACAAGAGTGAAAAACATAACCGGGAGGAGCCTACTACACTTACTGAGCTGTTGGCTTACCCTCTTGCTGTAACATGCTTCCAACATCAATCTTGTTACCAATTTTGTGAGATGGTGGAAAGAGTCAAATACCGCCATGAGCTTGCCAGACTTTTTGTGCTCCATCTTCACGATGGTCAGGTCAATTTGGCAGTTGTGGCATTCACTTTGACACCTGAGACTATAGCTCAAGCAACCGATATTCTGAATGTGGGTGAGTAGTGCAATAAGGGACAGTTGGTGGACAGAGATTATTATTAGCCTTAAATCAAGGCTGGTTTTCAGAGGCATGTTAGTAGGGTCTTCCCTTTAAGGTACCTACAGGACACATATGCTCCCCTTATGAAACTCATAATCAAATATTTCAGCTGTGAAGGCAGATTTTCTCGCCTATACACCTATCATGTCAAATTGTTGATGCATTTTACTAGGGTGAGGATGATGAACCTACCCTATTTCATTTGCCCGAATATTGAGAAAATGACCGCATTGGTGCAAAGGAAACCTCCTCATCAGTAGTATAACAGCATCTATCACTTTGCATTAACCAAGATTGTGGTTTTTCATCAGCTTAGTTTACTGAATATTTCATGGGAGGTTTTCATTTCACATGAGGTCTTTACAGGTCCTCAAGTGCCCCCATCAATTTTTCATGAGGTAGGAGAGCCTTCACATCAGCAAGAGGTGCATGAGACTCAAACCACTAGTGTGCCAGTGTTTGTCACTTACCAAAAGGGCACAAGGAGATTGTTTGCAGCAGCAAAACGAGTACTATCTCCACCTGGGGTGGAAGGGGTCTCGTTTCCTTCAACAACAGAGCAGGTACAGGACAAGGGTAAGCAGCCATTGCATGATGAGGGGCCTTCAAAAGGTCAAGAGGTAGATTTCATTCTCATTCAGGATGATGACACTGATTTGGGCTCCCAAAGCTCAAAGCTCAAGGAGATCATTCAGGAGCAGCAAGATGACATTCATCACTTATCTCTCAACCTGGAAAGAGCCAAGTGGATAATCAATTATCTTGAGCAAAGAAACAAACAGTTAGAGGATCAGCAAACCATCATGGAGCTCCAAAACATAAGAGAAAATCGGCAAGCTGCCAAGAGGAGGAAAGTCAAGTTGACACCACTTGAACAAGAAATTGAAGCTGATCATGAATCTTGGCTTGAGAGGGCAAACATGCACTTGGAAAAGATGTTGGAGAAGGCCAAAAAAGAGAAAAAGATGTTGAGGCACATGGCCTATCACTATTTGGTGAAAAACAAGGTTTGCAAAGCGAGAATTAGGATTTTGAAGGCCAAGTTGAGGAAAGCTTTGAGGAACAGGAAAGAGCAAGACAAGCTCCAGATTTTGGTTGAGGCTTCCTTAGCCCAACACAGCACTTGAAGTAGGACACTCAGCCAAAATTTCAAGAAATTTGGGATACTTTTTGTAAATTTTGAATTTTTGGAGCAAAACACAGATTTTTCTGCCTGGTGCGTCGCGCCACTTGGCGCGCGCTTTTGCTAGGGACCTCCTTTGGAGGAAAACTCAACATTTTTGGATTCCTCGGGGGAAAATATGAATTCCTACACATGGCCAAGAAATTTTGTCAAGTTTTGAGCTTCCAAAAGGGTCAAAAACACCTCAAAAATGCCCTTTTTGCCCCTTTTTGGCCATACAGGAAGCAATGTTGGGAGAACTCATTTTTGGAGGGGCAAATGGACACCAAATTCATAAATTCCACATGTTCTAAAAAGTATACAGATAGGCCTTCCAACAAGCCCACTTGGAGAAAATTTGGTGTATGGGAAGGCCTCCAAAATCAGCTGCAAAAAGGCACGGCGCACAGGGACAGAGACGCATCGCACGGGATGGAAAATTGACTTTTTTTCCCAAAAAACTCTATTTTTCGCCTAGCTTTTTCTCAGTTTGACTTTTATCTCCTTCGTAGTCAAACTCATGATGTAATTTGATGTAATTTGATGGATTTTGATGTAAATATGCTAAAATTTCACTCATGGAGGTAGATACATCATAAAAAGGTAGTTTGAAACTAAATGAATCAGTTTCCTAGGTTTTAGAGGCAAGTTGTTCCACTGCCTAATTTTCAGTTCTTAATTTAGATCTTGTTGAAACAGATCCTAAACTCATGAATTCGACCCCTAAAGCCTAGCATGAGTTGTTTTTTTCCTATATCTAGTAGTTTTTCAGTCATTGGTAAAGGTTGGACTCTTGTGAATGCTTTGAGCATTATTGTACATTCATTTCTGCAGTTTGGCAAAGGAATAGACCAAGGTTTGCAGCACTTTGTGGGATTCTTGTGGCAACTTGATTTGGTATTGTTTTTCCTTCTGTAATTGCAAGTTTACATGTGTTTATGTATGCCATCATCTCTCTCTGTTCATCTTAACTAAATGAAACAAGGATAAAGGTAGAATTCATTGATGTTGTAGTGCTCTACCTAGGGTTTGTTTAGTTATTTATGTTTTCAGTTGTTTGAAGAGGATCCCTGAGACTTTCATGCCCTCTCCAACTCCTCACCAGTATTAAAGCTCTCCATCTCACTCAATTTGAAGTACTAAACCATTTGCCTACCTCACCCCATAGAGATCTCTGCAAGACTATGTCCATTCCCCGGACCCAAATCTGCCTTTCACATTTGAGCCAGCAAACCAAAATTAAATTCAATCAAACTCCTCTGAGCATATACCTAGCCTAAAATTAGTCTTTACATCAGTCATCTCAAGCCTCATTTGTTATATTTTCCTGAGATTGACAAGGAGAGAGCCCTCTCCCGACCTGGTAGGGCTAGCTACCAAGTTAAGCGTGGTTTGATGTTACCCTAGACCTGCCTTTCTCAGCTTGAGGTAGATTTAGGCCCTAACAGATATCTTTTGTTGATAACCTTGAAACTCTTTATTCTCCTTTCAATAGATCTTCAAGCTGCCTTTTTCCTTCCTTCTATCACCTTAGTTGTAGTACCATGTTAGAAAATCAGAAAGGCATAGATATTTTCTTATGTTGATAATTACTTGTGTTATTCTTATGTTCTTATTAACTTTATTATGTTATTATTTTATATTTGTTTCATCAAGCAATTATCAAAATAAAAACATGAAGATCGGGGACACAAGATGTAGGTGGATAGTCAGCGCTAAAACCCCTATATGGGGGAAAACCTAGTCAACAACCTTCTCCTTCAGTAGATTCAAAATCTAGATGAGATAGACCAAGAATCTGGACCCACAAACCTTACTCCACCAAGTCATCCCTTCCTCCTTGTAAATATCATATTCTTAGTCTTCCAAATGTTAGCCCTTAAAAGTGTAGCTTTAATGCAGAACTGCGATCCACTAACAAAATTTTCGCCCCAGCTACTCCAGAATTTCAGCCTCCCCAGAAATTGCAGGATTCCAGCCTTGAAGCAAAACTCCAAAACTTTGCACATGTGAGATGAGAGAGACAGAAATTAAATTCTTGACATTGAAAGGTACCTTGTTATTTTCCCTTAGACTTGTCCTCCTCTTCCTTGAAATTTCGCACTTTTCCAGCTACAATTTACTGCAAATCGAACTTTCTTGACTTCCACTTCAAATGAGGTTGAGTTGCTCCAAAATACAAGCTTCTTGTGAGGTTGAACTACCCTATTTGAGGCCGACTTGGTGGAGGAGGCCTAGAAGACCTAAAATAAAATAAAATAAATTTATTGTTTGACAAATAAATCCCAAGAAGGGTTCTTTACATTATGACATGGACAAGGACACTTGACATAAACCTTAGAAGCTTGCAATGGAGGCTTTGGCCTAAAAATAATTGACCCAAGCATGAAACCCATGTTTTAATAATTCATAATTAAATTTCTTTTTGACAAATAAATTACATTATATAATTATGAAGATCGAACCTAGTTACATTCTTCAACAGACTTCACCCTCATTGCATGCATGTCAAGCACATTGATGGGGAGTGTGTGGTATCTGGATAGTGGTGCCTCATTCCACATGAAGAGAAACAAAGAATTTTGCAGTGACTTGGAGGATAAATATCTCGAGATGAACATCGAGATGGGAAATGATGGAAGGTATAGCGCAACTGGTATTGGTACAATCCACCTTTCAAAGGGAGTCAAGCTCCCCTCTCAGGCTCAAGGATATGATGTTTGTATCGGGTCTAAAGAAGAATTTTATCTTCATTGCGGTGTTGGAAGACTATGGTTACAATGTCATATTTAGTAAAGGGAAAGCATTCCGAAGACAAATAACCACAGGACAAGTGAAGCAAATCGGGGTTCGTGTGAAGAAACTTTACAAGCTGGACATGGAAGATTGTGTTGCATCAAGCACAAAGGCAGAGAAGGTGTAGATTCGAGATGTCAGTGAACTATGGCATAAAATACTTGGGCATTTGCATCATGGTGCTTTGAAGATTATGAAACATATTACCACGGGCCTCCCCAAAGGAGCACTAGAGCAGCAAGATACATGCAAAGAGTGTACCTTGGGGAAGTACACAAAATCCACCTTCAATGATTGAGACAACAAGGTGCATGCAGTCCTTGAAAGGATCCACTCTGATTTTTGTAACCTTTCTTGACAATCTCTACTTCCAAGCACAGGTATTATTTTATATTTGTAGAAGATTTCTCATGGAAGTGTTGGATCTTCTTCATGCAGAAGAAATCCCAAACATTCTCCAAGTTTGTTGAATTCAAAGCACTTGTCAAGCAAGAAACTGGAAAGAAGGTGAAGGCTCTCAAGAGTGATAATGGAGGTGAGTACGTGTCGAATGAGTTTAAAAAAATGTGTTCAAAAGAAGTCATTCGGAAAGAGTTGACAACACCCCATAACCCACAGCATAATGGGGTGGTTGAGAGGAAGAACATAAGTATTATGGGAGTAAGAAGGGCGATGTTGCATGACCAAGGCCTACAATTGCACTTGTGGGCTAAAACATGCAACACATCTGTTATCACAAAATCTGACCTTGATAGACTACTGATCAAGTAGACCTCTGAGTAACTCTTTCAAACCAATCTTTTGGTTGAGGCTTAGCCTCCTCAACCTGAGAGGGCTCTCTCAATAGGTTTAAGATTTTTGATTAATGATTAGATGGCTAACTCTAGTAGTAAATCGAACAAAATATATAACTTGGTTGAATCAAGGATTATCAAACATTCATTGGGATATGGAGTCAAGGTAGTCTTCAACAAAATATCATGATTAGCAAACATGGAATTCAAGGCACTTGGAGTTCAAGTTTACAAGTGAAACAGTAACACAGTAAAACAACACAGTTTACAAGCATGTGAAGGAAGTTAGAGCATTTTCCAATGAATTCTAAGGATCACAAGCTCATACCACTGCAAATAAGTAATTGAACAAGGCCATAAGAACATAAAACTCCTTGTGAATATTGAGTAGTCAAACTGATCTCTATATTAGGTATGAAAACCACAGCTTCTTACAATAACACAGCTTTGCTTTTGCTAATAAAATTACCCACCCTGAGGAATTCGATTCTCAAGCTTTATATAGAGTTTTATAACCTTGGATACTGTGATCCATCTTTAGAGGAATTCGAATTCCTAACTTAGACACCTATCTAATCATAAAACAAACTACTTAATTACAACTTGACAGCTAGTTGTCTTTTAAGAGTCCTAATACAAATAGGAGTGAAACTCCTAAGACATGCTTTTAAAAACCTTATCTATGACTCCAATACATTCTTTAATCTTGTCCCCCCATTTCTTCGAGCTGGATGATTTCCTCAGTGCTATTACAAAACCTACTGAGTCATGACCTAATTGTCCTAATTACTAGGAGACAGAGTTCCTCCTTTTAAGGCCCTTAATCCCTTCTTCCTATCTTCAAGTAGTTTTGCTGGTATACATGTGGCATGCGCTAATAAATCATTGAAACGTAATTTTCCACTTGTGTAAAAAGGAAACTTGAGCATATGGTAAAGAGGATGAAAATATGACTGTGTTACGGAAATAGTCTGTTTTCGTAGTACAGTTTTTATATCACTTATGGAAGACTTCTTGGAACTTTGCTTTCTGCATCACTGCCATTTGAAAATTCATATATGATCCCATGTCTACCAGCAACCTAAAAACTTGTAATTTATCTGACCTTACCTCCGAAATGCATCTATAAAGTGCTAAATAGTCACCTTCAGCAGTTTCGTAGCGCGCTACGAAACTGCTGTGTATGCACCTTTTTTTTTAACACAGTTTTCAAAAATCTGTAGTTTTGGGAATTTTCAAAATTTCATAAAGACTGATCTGATCACCAAAAATCAAAACAACTTAACCTTATGAGATGTTCTTCTTCACAAATGACCTTCCTTTTATATGTCAAAACTCTTTTTATGTGCCAAAATTGTTTTAATATATATCCTTCACTACCCCTTTTCAACACCCTGTTTCATTATTGTTGTAGACCCTTTTCCAGATTTTGTTAGTTGTATTTCTAGGTCTTCAATTTGCCTCTTCAATCTCCTGTTGGTAGCTTTCAACTGAACATTCACCATCATTACAAATCTGGCTTTTTTAATGAAAGACTGACCTATAAATTTGTCATTTTCTGCACTGTTTTTATCTAAAAAATAGGTTTTGAGACAGAGCTTATATCTTTTGATCCCTGATAGTTGTTACAAAAATGGAGGAGATTTTGTAGATAAGAATGTTTATAAGAAAAACCTCTTTCATTTTTCAAAAATGAGTTTTCAATTGCTTAGGAACCTCCTTGGAAGTTGACTACTAAAAACAGAAAAACAAGGTTTTTGCCTCATAGTGCACTATGAAAAGAGCACCGTTTTCGTAGCACAAAATAGACATTTTACACTGTCCGCGCTACGAAAATGTGGATTCGGGGCTAATTCCAAAAATTTTCAAAATGGCTTAAGCTATAAGTTTCTAAAAAGAATGTAAGACTCATGAAACATGGAAAAAGGATGTTAGACTTTATCTGGATATGAAAAATGACACCTTTGAGACTCCTAACCTATCACCTACCCATTAAAACATAGGGTGACCTGACACTTATCTAAGACCATGACTAGGAACAATGTAAACCCCTATTTTGGTGATAACAACATCGATCTATTTGCATAACATGAGTCCTCGTCGGATTCTTGACATGAGTACACCAAAGGAAGATTTTTTAGGGAAGAAGTCGGATGTGTCGCACTTCAGGATTTTTGGAGCATCAGTTTACTGCCATGTCTCCAAAGAATCAAGGAAGAAGCTAGAGTCGATAGCAGAGTTGGGAATATTTGTGGGGTACACAGAAACTCCTCACAACTATCGTGTGTACTTTCCATTCCTTAGAATGATAGGTGTGTGAAGGGATGTGAAGTTTGATGAGGAGAAGGAAATGAGGTGGTCTCTTGACATGGAGCTTCAGTTGGAGCCTAATAAGGAGCTTTTGGCTCCAAAGGAAGAACCTCCGGAAGTTTTGGATCAACCACAAGTTGAGGAGTAGATAGTGGAGACAACCAATCAAGCAGAGACATCCATAGAAGGAAGGAAACGAACTAGGGAAGCTGACAAATTATTGCATGATGTTAGAGAAAATGTGGGAGCACCCACTTCACAGGGTAGGCAAAGGAGGTCACCAGAATGGTACATTGGATAGATGGCTCTGATTACTGAGCTGGTAGAGACTGAGCCATCCTCATTCGAGGAAGCAATAGAGAAACTTGTATGGTTTGATATTATGGCAAAGGAATATGATTCCATTATCAGAAATAATGTTTAGAAAGTGGCCCCAAGGCCAACAGATAAATTAGGGGTAGGTTCGAGATGGCTTTACAAGGTAAATCATGCAGCAAAAAGAAGCATAGAGGAGCATAAGGCCAGATTTGTGTCCACAGGATTCTCTCAAGTTGAGGGAATTGATTATGAGGATACCTTTGCTCCAATAGCAAGGTACTCATCCGTTAGATCTACCCTTGCATTAGTTGCGTAGATGGGGTGGAAGATCCACCAGATGGATGTGAAGCAACATTCATCGATGGAGTTATTGAGGAAGAGGTGTACATTGAGGACCTAGAAGGTTTTGAGACCTTTTACAGAGAGTCACATGTGTGTAGACTCAAGCGAGCGTTGTATGGACTCAAGCAAGCACCCTGTGCTTGTTGAAATATGGCAACAAGAATATTCCAATTTAATTTGTCCTTGAATTAAATTGTGAATTAAAATTGAATTTAGTCTTAACAACTACTTGGAAATAATTAATTTATTTATTTTAAATTAATTAGGTGGAGAAATTCAAGTTAGAAGTGTTTCTGAAGTCATGCAAGAGTTATCCCTTAAATTAAGGAGATAAGATTGAGTTATAATTGAGTTGTAATTAGTTAACTTAGCTTACTGAGTTAAGTCCAGCTAAATTAGTTCCAAACTGTTTGAGGAACTAATAGTGAGTTAACAATCAATTGAAGCATTAATGCACTCAACTAGTGCTACTCTAGTTAACTGAAGATTCCCTCATCAGAAACTCATGCATGTCTATTCTGAGAAAGACCCAGTTGAGATTAATGTTCAAGGACAGTGTATTATCAGTTGAATGTGTTTTCTCATGGAGAAAACTCATGCATGCAGTCAAGGATTCATCCTTGAGGATTGCGCAGTTTTGAAGGTTGGTTTTTCCACTTGGTAATAGGCTAATCATCCACAAGGAACAGTGCAAGGAAATAGGAGCTTGGAGGGCAGAGAGGAAGGCTGGAGAGAAGCCAAGATTGCATGTGTGAATCTGTGAGGATTGTACTGATAGCTAGCTAGCTGTGAGAGTTAAGGCTTTGTATAATTCCTATGTATTTCCACCATGTATGATAATACAATAGTGTGGGGTTTTTATCTGAGACTTTCCCCAAATTATTTTCATTTGGATTGTGCCATTGATTCTTCTTCTTCTGGTTATATTGTTCAGCTTGATTTTTAAGTTTCCGCAAATTGATAGTAGAAGTAGGTTATAGTATTCTGCTTTGATTTATATTGCATTATCGGGTTAACCTATCACAGATTTTCTATAGTGCTTGGTACACCAAGATCGACAGTTATCTTACTGAGTTGGGATTCCCCAAAAGTGACGCAGATTCAAAACCTTTATCATATCATGGTAGAAGATAAATTATTGATTATTGTGTTATATGTTGATGATTTAATTTTAATCGGTGACTAGAAGTTGATCAAATCTTGCAAGAAGGACCTTACAAGAGAATTTGAAATGAAGGACATGGGACTCATGCACTACTTTCTTGGTTTGGAAGTATGGAAAGGAGATGGGGAACTATTTGTCTCTCAAGGAAAGTATGCCAACGAGATACTGAAGAAGTTCCACATGGAGAGTAGCAAACCCATGGAGACTTCTCTAGCAGGGAATTGGAGGAAAGAGGATGACGCTTTAAGTGAGGAAGTGGAAGCTACCATTTATTGGCATCTTGTGGGTTCGCTAATGTATTTAGTGAACACAAGACCATATATGTGTTATGCAGTTAACGAGCGTAGTCAAGCTATGGTTAGGCCAACCAAACTGCATTGGAAGGAGGAAAAGCACATGTTGTAGTACCTCAGAGGCACCACCCAATTTGGACTATGGTACAAACGAACAGAGGGAGTGAAGCTTCAAGGCTTCACAAATGCAGATCTGGTGGGGAGTCCATTAGACCAGAAGAGTACATCAGGAGGAATTTTCAGTGTTGGTTCCGCAGCAGTTTCCTGGTACAATAGGAAGCAAAGATCAGTGACACTTATCTCAGCAAAAGAATAATACATGGTGTCCATTCAAGAAGCATGTGAGGTGATATTGATGAGAAAGATTCTTATGGGACTATTTGGTCAAATGATGGATCCTACTATTATTTACTGTGATAATCAGAGTTGTATAAAACTCTCTAAAATCTTGTATTTCACGATCGATCCAAGCATATAGATATTCGATATCACCATCTACGGTATTGTGCGTAGAGGTAGATTATGTTGTTGAAATACATTCCTACTGAGGAACAAGATGCAGGCATTTTGACAAAGGCTTTTTCAAGAGGAAAATTCAAGTTCCATAGAGGCAAGATCTGGTTAACTGGTAATCCCTTTCTTGCTGAGAGGGAGTGTTGAAAATGAAGCAAAAAAATATCAGTTCGACTTTGCCTTGGTCAAACTAGAGAGAATTCGAATTTCTATTTCAACAGAAATATTGGAGGTAGTTAATGTAGGTGACATGGAACTTGTCACTCAATGAACTTAGTTAATTCAAGTTGGAGAAGCTTGAGTTCAGTACAGTATGATTGATTGATAATTTCTAGCAATTTGTTTCAGTTAAATTGAGTTATTGGCAGCTAAACTAGTTCCAACTGTTAAAGGAACTAGTGGAAGTTCAAGTAGTGGGGTGAGACTTCAGTCACAATCAGCGATCATTCAGTTAACTGGTCAATCAACCCAAAATTATTGATGCATGCAAAGAACTCGAGTTACCCGACTGAGATAGAGGTTCAAAGGAATTGTACTATCAGTTGTAGACTATTCCAAGTTGTATAGGTGATGCATGTAGTCAGAGGATGAGCCTAAAGGATTGCGCAATTCCAATTGAGGAATTTCCTAATTAATAGGGGCCTAATTCATCAAGGAATAGTGCAAGGAAATAGAAGCTTGGAGGACTTGAAAATTGGCTAAGTGTTGGCTAGAGTCATTCAGTCGGGCAAAGGGATAGGCTATATAGTTGCAGGTTGTGCTCAAGCTTGAGAAAGCATTATATTTCATCTCTATTCTTTTATTAATGCCATACAGATAGGAACAGGTTTTGAGTAGTTTCTTTCCCCTAGATAAATATTTATGTATATCCAGTAAATCTTCGTGCATGTTTATGATTTGTGTTCTCGATCGTGAATTAAATTTTGCAATTGAGTAGAGTAGATTTGAGTCTTATGTTTTAGTAAATTACATAAGCAGTTTCTGATCTACACATAATTTCTATACTTTCATGGTTAAGCTTGGATAGGTCTGATCAAGATTTGCATTAATGGCTTTGTCCTTGGGTCATTCATCATTCTGGAAAGTTTTGTCAAGTTATGGGCAGAGGTCTAGATCCTAGCCCTGAAAAGGTGGCTCAAATCTTGGGGTCGCTTGCACATAATTGCATAGTTTATATTGCAACCGCTGGGAGGCAGGGTCATGAGAGCTAGTGGAGGCTTACAGTCGTTGGATTTCCTTGTTAGGCAAGTCACTGAGAGTCCAGGTCAATGAAAAAACAAGTTAACTCATGGTTTGGGCACCTGGAGTGGTTGTTTGGTTTCCAAGGGTCCTGTAGCTCCCGAGGAAGGTTGGTAAGGTTCTAGTCTGTTGATTCCACTTCCTTATTTGTACCTAGGAGGTTGAGTCATGTCATAGTAGCTCCTCCTCTCATGTTTACCCTGGCAAGACAGTGAAACTAGGTAGATATGGGAGGGGTGGTTACAAAGTAGTATCAAAGCATGTTGTGCTCTCTTTGGGTGTTATTTGATACCAAAGAGTGGTATCAGAGCTCCTAGGTTCAACACTTGAACTCAATGGGTGGAATGTGTCTGTCATGCATGCATGTTTGTTGTATATCTTCTTGTCGTGTATGCATGGTATTGGTCATTGTTACTGTTATGTCGTCATGTATAGGTTGATGATGTTGGTATGTTTGGTATGATGATTCCATTATATATACATGTGTCATGCTAATCTAGATTGATTGGTGAAAAAGAGATGGCCTCCCCTAAATTTCATTGTGCTACGTGTGATTTTGTTTATATTTTGGTATCTGACATGGTATGTTTGTAGGAAGTAGAAGATCAAATATGACTAGCAAAATGGTGGACTACAATTCACATGATTCTCCCTACAGATTAGATGAGAAACATGGTAATGAGTACTCCCCTCACATAGCAGATACATTGAGAAGTTTGAAAGCAGAGATCGGGAGTTGTAAGGTAGATAATGATAGGATCACTCAGTCACAAGAGATACTTTCTAGGGAACATGAGAAACAAGTAGAGGCTAATGTAGTTATCCTTCAAATCTTTTCAGATTTATAGAGAAAGGGACCACTTAGGATCAATCATGGATAGGAGGAAAGGACAAATGGTGCATATGGAAATAGGTCTCAATCAAGATACAGGTTTGACAGGGATGATACAGTCAGAGATGGTAGGTTCATGGATACACTTGACAGGAGGGATAATGATCGTGGATTTCATTCTAGTTTTGGTTTAGAGAGGCAACATCATCATCACCGTCATCATCCATATAGGAGGAGTGAAAAGCAGTATTTTCCAAAAGAGTTTAAGAAAGAAAAGCCACCTATATTTGGCGGAGAAATGAAGAAGTCACAAGATGCAGAAGCTTGGTTACTTGGGATGAATAAGTTCTTCAAGTTGCATGAGTACTCGGCAAATATGAAAGCTAGGATAGCCACTTTCAATCTTAAAGGAAAGGAATACATTTGGTGGGAAGATGTAAAGAATTTCAGAGGTATTCAGGAAGAGGATTTGACTTGGAATGAGTTCGAGAGACTTTTCAGGAAGAAGTATTTATCTGAGAGATATTACGATGACAGGGTGAAAGAATTCTATGAGCTTAAGTTGGGATCTATGACCGATGCAGAGTATACTAGCAGGTTCTTGGAATTATTGATGTATGTTCCTTATCTTGAGGAGAAAGTGAAGATTCAAAGATTAATCAGTGAGTTACTGGTAAAATTCAAGGACAAGAGTGAGTTTGATGAGCCTAGATCATTGGAAGAAGCCATCAGAAAGTTGAAACATTGTTATGAGCAATCAAAGCACAGGTCTGAGACTAAGAAATATTGGAGAGGTAACAAGAAGAATAAGGGAAAATGATTAAGAATATAAGAAAACCATAGGATATAGATGACAAGGAGAATGCAACACCGCACAAGAAGTTCAATGAAGTTGACAGAGGATATGGATTTCAGTCTGAGGAGCAGAACAAGGGTGATGGAAGGAAGCCTTTACAATGTTGGAATTGTGGCAAGTATCATCACAAGAGATATTGTACATAGCATCAGGGTGGAATACTGCAAATATATAGTACTAAGGAGGCACAGACAGTGGGGGATGTTGGACAGATTATTCCTTGGATTTATGCAGCGTTGGATAATAGGCAGACAGATCACTAGACATCTATTATCGAGATGGATGATAAGATTTGTGATCAAGTTGTTTCTATTTTGATTGACCCTGGATCTAATTATAGTTATGTTAATCCTGACCTGGTGGATAAGTGTTGTTTGAATAAATAAGTGCTTGGTTAGAGAAGTTGGATACAGGTACTAAGAAAATAGTTCATCATTGGGTAAGAGCTTGTGCATTTGAGTTGAATGGTATGTCTACATCAATGCATCTAAATGTGCTTCTGTTGGGATCGTACAATATGATTTTGGGTATGGATTGGTTGTATCTTCACAGGACTAAGGTGGTTTGTTATGATAAGGCTATTGAGTGTTTGGATGAAAATGGAGAACATAGAATATTATAGGGTAAGAAGAAGGCAACCTCATTTAGAATGGTTACAGTTATGCACGAAAAGCGCAGTTGCAGGAAAGGGTGTGTATTATTTGCAATGCATATTTCCAGTGATAACAGTAAGGATGTTGAGGATAAAGAAGTCTTCAAGAAGTATCTGGTCTTGTAGTAGTTTCAAGATGTGTTTCCCACATATATTTCAGAGTTGTCACCTCACAGGGAAGTGTAATTCTCTATTGATTTGGTAGCAGGGGTAGCACCAGCATCAACAACATCATACAGGATGAGCACACTAGACCTAGTGGAATTGAAGTTGCAGTTGAAGGAAATGCTTGAAAATTGGTACATTAGGCCAAGTGTGTCACCTTGGGGTGCATCATTGTTGTTTGTGAAGAAGACGGATGGTACTCTCATGTTGTGTACTAATTATAGGTAGTTGAATAATGTGACGATTAAGAATAGGTATTTGTTATCGAGGATTGATGACTTGTTTGATCAATTGAAGGGAGCAGCAACGTAATCAAATATTGATCTGAGATTAGGATATCATTAGGCACGCATCAAAGAAGAGTACATTTACAAGACTGATTTCTGGACTAGGTATGGGCATTATGAGTTTGTTGTAGTTCCTTTTGGTTTGACTAATGCTCCAGCTACTTTTATGTGCTTGATGAATAGTGTATTATGTCCTTATCTGGAAAATTTTGTGATTGTATTCATTGATGATATATTGATATATTCTAAGAATGTAGAAGAGCATGCAAAACATATAGCAATTGTGTTGAAATTGCTAAGAGGGAATCTTTTGTATCCCAAGCTTAGTAAATGTAGTTTCTTTCATATAGAGGTTCATTATTTAGGGCATGTGGTTTGAAAGGAAGGCACAATAGTGGATCCAAAAAAGATCAGAGTTATCATGGAATGGGCAGCTCCTAGAAATGTGTATGAGGTCAGATCATTCATGGGGTTAGCAAGTTATTAGAGGAGGTTCATCGAGAACCTCTCATGGATTTACTATGTTATTACATCATTGCAATGAAAAGGAAAGAAATTTGAATGGACAGAGGAATTTGAAGCTAGCTTTGAGCAGTTGAAGCAGTTGCTTAAAAATGCTCCAGTTGTAAATATTTCATATCCGAACAAAGAGTTTGTGGCATGTATATATGCTTGAAAGAAAGGACTTGGTTGAGTTCTTATGCAGGAAGGATAGGTAATGTGCTATGAATAAAGTAAACTGAATGAGCACGAGCATAATTATATGATGCACAATCTTGATTTGGCAGTGCTCATCCATGCATTGAAGATGTGGAGACATTATCTTCTTGGCAAGAGGTTCATCTTGATGAGTGATCACAGTGGATTGAGATACTTGTTTGACCAACTGAATCTAAATGCCAGGTGAGCTAGATGGTTGGCCATGATTACTGAGTTTGACTTCGAGATTAGGTACATTAAGGGAAAAGAGAGAAGTTGCATATTCTCTTAGTGAAAGAGTACAACTAAACCACATAGCATCCATGAGTTCAAATGGGACAGATTCACAAGATCAGATCTTGCAGGCAAGACAACAAGATGACAGGTACATGAAGCTTAAGCACAGGTTACACTAGTAGGGTATAGGTGAATAAGATGTGTATTATCATATTACGGTAGATGGTTTGGTGAGATTTAGAGACATGATTTATGTGCCAGACAATAGCGAGCACAAGAAGCTTATCTTGTGGGAATTTCATGTTAAGCCATATTTAGGTCATGCGAGATATCAGAAGACATTGACAATGTTTAACAGATTCTATTATTGGCCTAATTTGAAGAAAGAAGTGACAGAGTTTGTTGCGAGATGCTTAGATTGTTAACAGGTAAAAGCAAAGTGTAAGTATCTAGGTGGATTGTATAGCCGATTCCAATTCCACAGTGGAAATGGGAGGTCATTTCAATGGACTTTATTATAGGTTTTCCAAGGACATCTAGACAACATGATTCCATAATGGTTGTGGTTAAGAGGTTAACAAAAGTAGTTAATTTCATAGTAGTTAAGTCTACTTATTCAGCTAGTGAGGTAGCACAAGTCTTCATCAAGGAGATAGTGAGGTTACATGGTATTCCTAAGAAGACTGTGTCAGACAGAGATGCCAAGTTCACTTCCAGGTTTTGGAAAGATTTATTTGAAGGTTTGGATACAGAGTTGGAATTAAGTATAGCTTATCATCTACAGAAAGATGGACACACAGAGAGGGTCAATAGGATTTTGGAGGACATGTTGAGAATGTATGTTATGAATCAACAAAGAAAGTGGGAAGAGTGTCTTCCACTAGTGGAGCTTGCATACAACAATGGGTATCATGAGCCTTTGAAGAGGAGACAATTTAAGGAAATTTATGGGTGGAGTTGTAATACCCCTATTAGTTTGAGTGATCCAGTGAACAAGGTATTGATTCGACCGAACATGTTGGCAGAGATGGAATAGGTAATGTAGTTAATCAAGAAGAATATAAAGATAGCACGAGATAAACATAAGAGTTATGCAGATCAACACAGGGTGTTTAAGGATTTTCAGGTTGGGGAATAGGTGTACTTGCGCATCAAGCCCATAAAGATCTCCTTGAGGATTGGATCATGTGCCAAGCTGGCAACTCGATATTGCGAGCCTTTCTAGATTCTTGAAAGGATTAGACCAGTGGCTTATGGAATTGCAATGCCTCTGAAAGTGAAATTCCACAATATTTTCCATGTGTCATTGCTTAAGAAGTATGTGAAAGATGTTGATCATTTGATTAACTAGTCTGTATTGCAGGTGGAACTAGAAGGAGAATTCCATTCGGAACCTCAGTTCATTCTACAACGAAAGATGCTCATGCTCCATAATCGAGCAAGTTAAAATGTAATGGAAGCACTTTGGGCTCGATGAAGCTACATGGGAGATGGTTGATCAGATGCGGCCTATGTATCCTTCTTTATTTGTTGATTGAGCAGATGTACTCTGGTATGTGTTTTGATGTTGTGTTTTGGTTATGTCTATATATGCATATATATGTTGTAAATACTGCAATGAGATATGTTATAAAGATCCAATAAGTGATATGGTATTCATGATATGTTGGTTATGTTTTCAACATATATATATGATGTAAATGTTGTATTGATCTATGTTATAAATATCCATAGGCAACATGTGTTTCTTGGTTTATAACTACCATTGAACACCGAGGACGGTGTTCCCCCAAGGGGGAGGATTTTGTAACAACATGGTTAAAATTCCATGTAATAAAGTTAATAAAAGAAAAATAAGACCTAGGTCATGGGACATATATTCCAAGTTGGATGTTGGGAAAAACATAGTGATGGGGATCACTTGTGATTAATTTATGGCTATGGAAATTGGAAAAGGAAAAGTGGCATTCCATGAGATCCCAAAATCATGATTGGAATATGGCACGGGGGTGATTAGCTAAAAGAGAGATTTGATTCAGCTCAATCTATAGTCGAGTGGTACGTGGAAGTCCCAGACTTGGTTGGATTTGCATATGTTAATAAGATCTATTTTCCTAATGTATTTCATGAGTATTTATACTTGTTATTATGTGGCTTTGATATTTGTTCTATCTTTGTTATTATTTTAGTTATATGCTAGTTATAAGCAAGGTTTCATGACATATTTTAGTTATGGCTCTTAACATGTTTTGATTGGTAAATGAATGGTTATTGAATGCATGAACTAATAGATGTTATTGCAGGTATTGTGAGAGGGAATCATACCTTCTTGATTAATTTCATATAATTATGTGACCCCTATGTTCATATATGAATTTATGACCTGTAGATTACATGTTCACAATGTGTTTGACTAAATGTTTATCATGGTTAAGCTTGGTTAGGTCAAGTCTTTGATCAAGATTTGCATTAATGGATTTTTCCTTGGGTCATTCATCATTCTGGAAAGTTTTGTCAAGTTATGGGTAGAGGTCTAGATCCTATCCTGAAAAAGTGGCTCAGATCTCAGGTTGCTTGCACAAAACTTTGTAATTTAGACTGCAGTCACTAGGAGGCAAGGTCATGAGAGTGACTAGAGGCTTACAGTCGCTGGCTTGCCTTGTTATGCAAGTGAATGAGAATCCATGTCGGTGAAAAAATAAAACTCAGGGTTTGGCCACCTGGAGTGGTTGTTTTTCTTCCAGGGGTCTTGTAGCTCCTAAGGAATGTCAGTAAGGTTCTAGTCTGTAGATTCCACTTCCTTATTTGTACCTAGAATGTTGAGTCATGTCATAGTAGATCCTCCTCTCATGTTTACCCTGGTTGGTTGGTGGAACTGGGTAGATATGGGGTGGGTGGTTATAAAAATAATGCTAATCAGGTGCTTGGCTAGGAAGTTGAGTTTCTGGTGAATTTATTTGAGTTATTGTTAAATGCCTCAAGCTAGACCCGAGTCTTTTGATAGTTTTCACCTTTTTCATGCATAACATTTCCCATAACCATCTTCATTTTCTAGTAAATTTCAACTGCATGGATCCATAGAGTATTCCAAGTATGGGTACAACTAGTGTCTGACCCCTTTTCCCCAATTTCAGCTATCATCTCCACATCTAACATATTTCCACACTTTAGTCTCACCTCCTCCTCAACTTTGACCAATTCTCTCTAGACAACTAGTGGGGTACAAGAGTGGTACCTACTCATTACTTCATGTGCTACAGTTTGTGCACATGAGGCTAGTCTTGGTGTAATGCAATGTTGGCCATGACCCCCTCACCACCTCGACTAGCAATAGAGTTGCTTTGACCACTGCATCCCCTGGCCATTGTGAAAAATCGGGGTATCAACCAATCCATAGGATAGACTAAATGAAAATAAATACTTCCCAATATTGCTAGAATTAAACAGGGTTGATCTTGCTCATGGACTTATGTCTCTATGTCTTTATCATCATTATCGAACACAGATCAGGCTCAAATTGGATGGACAATGGAGAACCCAATATAGACAGGGGAAAACTCAGGGCACTCTAGGTAGTGAATTTCCACTGGACTGAAGCACATAATAATAAGCTAAAAAAAGAGGTCAATTCTGAAAACCAAAGACTCTCACTTCACTTCCCTCGATGGAATACTAGTCAGGTAAGCCCTTCCCCTAGAAGAAAATTCTTCCCAACTGAATCCAAACTTCAAAAAAATAATCGGGTTTACATGCTTACATAGACAAACCACTATATATAACTAGAAATTATCCATTGTAGTAATGACATAGGGGTTCCATGATGTTGCATATAAACTATTGTGCCAAACTCTATACACCCCTGTCCAAATATGAAATAGCCAGTGAAGGAAACCAAAGAAATAGGAGAGGTTACCTACACAGAGCTTGGTGCCACTTGAAAACTTTATGTCCCTTCATTGGTAAACAAATTTTCCAGACATACCATGCCTCATGAACGAGAAAGGTCTGATAGTGATAAATATATCCCCAACTATCCTGTTATTGTTATAATTAATATAGTGGTGGTGGTACTTCACCATATCCATGGTGTAATCCCGCATGATAACATTATCACAAATATTGATTATTGGGTTTCTTGTTGATGTCAAGGACAATACAACCTATATTACAAAACAAGTACCACATGAATCTCATAATTCTGATGAGACCTCAAACTTTTTACGATAATCACCTCGACCTTTTAGTCAGTAGTGGCTTTGGCCACTTGTCCCCTCTCGCATTATCTTATGGCTTGTGGAGAATTCTCACTCAATGTGGGGGAGGGAAAATATGCATTTATCAACTCCTGACATTGCATTTAGAGATGTTCCATATGAAAGTCTTCCAAGGTAAAGTCCAAGACTTAAGCTTCCATTGAGACTCCCATATTGACTAATTTTTCTTCGACTTTGTTACCTATTCTACAAATGTGGGAGGGATATACCACTAGTATTTTGGATAGCAACTTCTTTACTCTTTCTGAACCTCCCTCCAATCTCCCACTTTTGAAAATTTTGGCTAGGTTTCCTTCCAATTCTCCCATAAGATGAAACATGGAAGAAATTGACAAGCCCGATTAACAATTTCATTTTGTACTTGCTTTCCCCCCATTTTGAGATAGTGGTAATGATGTTACCACGAGTTCTGTCAAATTTATGGAATACATCAGATCCTTTCTCTTACAAACTTGTGACATAGGAGAATTCATCCATGAGGTGGTTTAGTGTTTCTTCCTCCCTTTTTCATAGGTGGCACTAAGAGAACCCTTGGAAAACTCTTTTTTGAATTTTTGTCCCATGTGAGGGGCTTGTAGTGACCCAAAATCCAAAGGAATATTGCGACTTTGGGCCAATATTTTAGGTTCCCCTCTAGGAGATCTGTATATCCATTTAGCTAAGTTGTATGCCTCTCTAAGGTTAAAATTTCCCTTCATTTATATCCCCATATGATTTTACCAAGACCCTCCTAGAATTGAATTGGTCACTCTTGAAGTTTTGAACACAATTCCTCTAAGGCTTCCTAGTTCCCAAGATAGTTCCTCTAATATTTTTGCTTCCACTTTATCTACATATTGGGATCTCCTATGTCCTACTGATATTTTCCAATAGTCAACATTCCCCTATATATTTTCCATTCCTTCCATTCTTGATACAAAACCTATTTGTCCCAATGTGGGAAGTTGAGTCTAGGAGTCCTCCAAGAATAAATCCATCTTCCCTTCTCTAACTTCCCAGAAGCAATGATTCTAAATAAGTTCCTTATTCCATTTATTGTTCCATATTGAAGACCTCCTCATATCTTCTTCTAATCTTATCAAATTGTGTTATGCTGCATTGGTTGTATATTTGACTCTCCATAGCCTTCCCCGGAGAGAGTTAGTATTTGTGAGCCATTTCCACCAAGTTTTAGCTACAATAATTCTCGCTAAAAAGTATATATCTCACAATCCTAACCCTCCTTTTATCTTGGGTAAGCAGGTTTTCCTCAAGGCTACTAGAGACCATTTTCTCTCCCTTTTTACAACCCCCCCAGAAAAGTGCATTGTATGTTCCAGATCTTTTTTTGTACAATTTTAGGGGAAACTAAGGCTGAAAATAGGTAGAAAGGCATGGATTGAAGAACATACTTCAGAAGGGTGAGTCTGCCTAGAAAATTGAGAGCCCTGCAAGTCTAAATTAATAACTTCAATTTAAATTTGGCAAGCAATTATTCCCATGAGACCAATCTAAGAGAGTTCTCTAGGAGCAGAACACCTAGGTATTTGGAAGGAAGAGAGAATTTTTGGATATGTAGAGTATGGGAGATATGAATTTGAACTGATAGTGGGGTGTTAAAGAAGAAAATCTATGATTTGGACACATTGATTTCCCTGCCTAAAGCTTCTTGGAAGTTCTCTGGGATTTTCTTCAAGGCTTTGACTTCATTGGTAGAGTGGTGACCCATGAGCAGGGTGTCATCATTGAATTACTAATGAGATATAGGGATAGAATTATTGTGGAGATGGAGACCTTTAATGCATTTATGGTCTACAACATATTTAATGGGTCTTCTCAACCCTTTCACCATGCGAAAGAACATAAAAGGAGGCAAGGGGTCCCCTTTCCAAATTCCTCTGGAGAGGGTGAAGGTCTTTGAGGGAGGTCTGTTGACCAATATGTAAAAGAAGGCTTTGGACACAAGGGCTAAGACCCAATATATCCATTTTTCTCCAAAGTTGAAGGTTGTGAGCATATGATACATGTATTTCCAACTTATTGTATCAAAGGCCTTGGAAAGGTCTAGATTAATGAGAATACTTTCTTTCTTTGTGACCATTAGAGAATAAATGAGTTCATGTGCCAACAAGATGTTGTCCATAATATTCCTTCCTTCCATGTACCTGGTCTACTCTTCTGAGATAATGCTCAAAAGGATGCGCTTCATTTTGTTGGCTACAACCTCAGAAATTATCTTTTAAATAACATTACAGAGAGATATATGTCTATAAGCATATGGAACTTTTCCTTATTGTCTTTGGGGACTAGGGTAATGAAAGGGAATCCAAGGAGGCTAAAATTAAGGAAGATCTTCAGGAGTGATCTACCACCATCTAGATGTCATGTGGCAAGAATGTTCCAACATGCTTGAAAGAAATCCAAGGTGAAACCATCTAGGCCCAGAGATATGGCTTTTTTCATCTCTTATACCGCTTGTTCCACTTCCTGCAAAGAGATCTCACTCATGATAAATGCATTTTTCTCTAGAGTGGTGATTCTATGGATGTTTCTTATTATATTTGTTATTTCCAACCTCTTGCCTTGAGTGGGTTTTGAGATCAAATTTGATAGCATGTCTCTAGCTCTTCATCTATGTTTTGGTGGTTTTCCAACCTGTTTCCTTGGGGGTCCTTTAAACATGTGATGTGATTATGATGTCAATATTGGATCATTGACTTGTGTAAGAAGCTTGAATTACAATCTCCTTCCTTTAGCCATTGGGTTCTTGATTTCTGCCTCCATAAGATTTCCTCTCAGGCTTGTATTTCCTCCCACAATGAGGAAACTCTAGTTTCTTTGATTACTAATTCTTTAGATTTTCCCTCTTCCGTGATTTTCTTTTGTATTTCCTCCATTTATTTTTTCCAAACTCCATTTTATTCTAATATTTTAAGCAGTGTTTGATATGTTTCTATTTTCTAAGGGAAATTATACATGATGTTGAATTTTCCTTAGGCCCTAGATTTGGTCTTTGACTAACCAAGCACACAAACACAATAGGAACCCCAACACACAGTAATTGGCATAACAGAAATTTAACAGCGACACAATAAATTAAGTACACCAATTTATTTAGCCCAAATCTCGATTTTTATTTGTCCATCAATAAACTAATCATGGGTATCTTGTAACAGGGATCAGGTACCTTTAGATCACTAGTACAACTAGTATATATATTATACAAAAATTAGGGCTTGAGGTCAGATCCCTATTGTCCTTCAAACTGCGCAAAACAACAAGAACAAAAGTACTTGACTTACTTGTTGATGCAACCAACTCTTTCATTCCTTGTTTCACCTAATGTACCTATTTGTATTTTTCCTCCTTCACACAATAATTTGGCTCCTTTAAAATATTTGTCCAACCATCTAATCACAAAAGTTAGATCCTTCAAACCTCTTGCATTTCTAGCCTTCAAAATACTTTAGCTGCTCACACTGAGTTTGGCCCTTCAACTTCATTGCATAATAGCCATCAAAACACGTTGTTCACAAATCTATTAGTGAACAAACTTCACTAATGAATAATTCACCAAACCTCCTTATTCTATACCAATAACTTCCTATCCACACTAACTAGCGTCCTTCCTAGTTAGATTCACTTGATCCTTCCTTCTATCATTGGTCTGAGGCTTTTGGCCTCTTTATCTTCCTCTTGAGACCTCTCATCCCTACTACAAGACAAGGTTGAGGCCCTAACAAACCTCTTTGTGCATGACCTAAGGTCTTTCAGTCTTGTAGCATATCTGAGGCCCTTTCATACCTCTTGTTATGGACTTAGGGCTTCGACCCTCCTTCAGGACCACATAGAATCTTCCTAGATCTCTCAGCCTTCCTTGGGCAGTTGTTTCCTCCTTCAAACAAGCATATCTTCTCAATCTCAAATTACTCTTGGAGTTCTATGGCTCACATAATGAGATTTTTTTCACTCAAGGATGAATTTCTTAATCTAGGCTTGACTTCCCTCCTTCTTCCCTCAGCTTATCCATACAAGGATCTTTTCTATCTTTGGTTTTCTTCTTGGCTAGAGTCCTCACTTTTGCACCTTCGTCCACCTTTACCTAGACCTGATCAAGCCTCAACTTTTTGAATCTGACAAATCTCCTTGATCCACAGCCTTAGGCTTGCTTCTAGGTGCACTCAAGGCTACCTATAGTCCTCTAACCAAACCTCCAAACTAGCACTTCTTAACCACAGAGATCTCGACCTTTACTAGGACAGCTTCAAGCAACTTTCTTGAACTCGTCCATGCTAAACAGAACTCGACCTCATTAGAAAGCACACATATTCTCATAACTACAACTATCTCTCTCTATGGTATATGGCACCTTTAGGGAAAACAAACTCCTCAAGTGAAGTCAATCTCACTTGAGATGCAATGAACCTCTCCATAGGCTCTCTATTTATTCTTTTCTTTTATGTCATTTTGAAAAACTCTAGATCTTTAGGGTTTTTGCTCTCTTACCCTTTAGAATAAACAATTGATTTCTTAGTTCCCAAACTCACTGATTTGGGTCCAAAACCCCAAATTTGGGTAAATTTCTCAAATAACTACTTTCGGTTGGTATCCTTCTCTCGAAAATACCTTCCGAGCTACCGAAAATTCTAACACTCCTTCTTAGTGAGGATGGTATTTCAAGCTTCTAGCTCCATGACTTTCCTTGCATACACATGATTGTATGTGATTTGGACTTATGTAGGAATGCAACAAAATATAGATATAAACATAAACACAGAGATGCAGCAAAAATAAATCTTCATTTCATTAATATCAAAGAATTGAAAGATGCTTCATATAGAATGGAAATAAACTAGCTCAGGTGATGGTAGTTTATCTCTGAGAAGAGATGTGGCGGCTACATGCCTCTGAATTGTGCTACAATGAGGATCAAGGTCCATTTCATTATTAAACAACAAGAGGAAACCCTAAACAACCAAAACCCTAACCCTAGGATATATAACGCCAAGAGTTTGTGGGCCTCATTGGGGTTAGTTGGACCCAAACTTCCCAGGGTTGTAACTTGTTCATATGATCTCCATTTGGTGTGTGCGATACCTTATGGGAAATATCTCTTGGAGTACTACAAAATTTGCATTAGGCCCCTAATTATGGGTATGGGCTTGATGTGGACCTCAATATACTTCGTTTAGGGGATCAAAACAGCTCTGAAAGTTCAGGACCTAAAAACTGCTAAAAATAGTAAACTATGTTATAAACAAATAAACTAATAAAACCAACTGGAGTTCCATGTGGAATACGTAGGTGGCCACCAATATCCACCTAAATCAGTCCTTGAATGAGCCATGACTTTCCCTGGGTATCCATATCTGTCCTTGCATGTGCCACATCTTCTTTGTACTTGGCAAGCTTTCTCTTGCATGTTGCATGGATGTCCTTGCATGCAGCATGAATTTTCCTTGCAACACCATGAATGTTCTCTCATGGTTCATGATTGTCCTTGCATGGGTTGAAAACTCCACTCTCTTGAACTTGAAGATTCAGACTTCCATTAGGCAGTGGTCATTCCTTTGCAGTCTCCCTTTGTAGCTAGATTGCCTATGAGCCTACAAAACCTCCATTGGCTCACTCTGCTTCCTATGCACACTCTGATCTATGTGCTCTTAAAAGTAACTTTGATACCATGTTGAATATTCCTTAGGCCCTATATCTAGTCTATGGCTAACCAAGCAAACAAACACATTAAGAACCCTAACACACAATACTTTGCACAACGAAAATTTAACAACAACAAAATCAATTAAGTACACAAGTTTATTCAGCCCAAGGCTCGATCTTTATTAGTCCATCAATAAAAGAATCATGGGGCTTTCGTACTATGGATCACGGCCCTTCATATCACCAGTATAGCTATTATACATAGTATACAAAAATTAGGGTAGGAGATCAGACCCCTTTTGACCTTCAAACTACCCAAACAATAAGAAAAAAACACTTTACTTACTTGCTGATGTAACCAACCCTTTCAGTCCTAGTTTCCCTTGATGTAGTTGGTTGCCCTTTGCCTCCTTCACACAATGATCTAGCTCCATTTAGATCTATATCCAACCAACTATTCACAAAATTCAGATCCTTCATACCTCTTGCATTTCTAACCTTCAAAACACTTCAACTACTCACAATGAGTTTTTCCCCTCAACTTCATTTCATATTAGCAATCAAAACATGTTGTTCACAACTCTACTAGTGAACAAAGTTCATGAATAACTCAATAAACCTCCTTATTCCACAACAATAACTTCTGGTCCACACTAGTTAACCTCCTTCTTGGCTAGATTCACTTCAGCCTTCCTTCTACCATTGGTCTAAGGCTTTCAAACTCTTTATCTTCCTCTTGAGGCCTTTCGATCCTAGTGCAAGGAAATTTTGATGCCCTAACAAACATTTCTTTATCTTCCTCTTGAGGCCTCTTGGCCCTAAGGACTTTTTGCCTTGTTGTAGTAGATCTAAGGCCCTTTCAGACCTCCTGTTGCAGACTTAAGGCTTCACCCCTTCTGGATACCAATAGACTTACAACCAATAGACAAGACCCCTTTTTTCTCAATGCAAAACCACACAAAATATTCTTATATCTCTCAACCTTCCTTGGAAAATTGTTTTCTCCTTCAAACATGCATATGCTCTTAAGCTCATATTATTCTTAGATTTTTGTGACTCATTTTATGAAATTTTTTTCACTGAAGGATGGATTTCTTGATATAGGATTGGCTACCCTCCTTTTTCACTTGTCTTATCCACACAAGCCTATTTTCTAGCTTTGATCTACTTCTTGGCTAGTGACCTCACTTCTACACCTATGGCCAACTCTTTCTTGGTTGTGACCACCCTTACCTAGACATAATCAGGCCTTGATTTTCCTTCTTGATAGATCTCCTTGACCCGCTACATTAGGGTTTCTTCTAGGTGCACTTGAGGCTACCTATAGTCCTCTCACTAGACATCCAAACCAACAAAACTTAACCATAGAGATATCACCCTTGACTAGGACAGCTTCAAAAAACCTTCTTTAACTCGTCTACACTAAACAAAACTCAACCTCCTTAGAAACCACACATCTACTCCTAATTGCAGTTATCTCTCTCTATGGTCTGCAACTCCTTTAGGGCAAACAACCTCCTCAAGTGAAGTCCATCTCACTTGAGATGCAATGAGCCTCTCCATAGGCTCTTTAATTATTCTTTTATTTTAGGTCATTTAGGATAACTCTAGATCTTTATGTTTTTTTCTTTCTTACCCTTTAGAATAAACAATTTATTTATTAGGTCCCAAACCCACTGATTTTGGGTCCAAAATGCCAACTATGAGAAAATTTTCCAACTACTTTTGGTGGGTATCCTTCTCTCGAAAATACCTCCTAAGCTACCCAAAATTCTAACACATGATTGATCCTTCACAAATGGGAGCTTTTAACCACCACTTTTTGATGTTTTCAATGAATGAACCATGTCTTAACTAGAAGGCTTCGAACCGGAACAACCTCCTCATTGGGCTTCTATCCCATTCTAAATCAAGGCAAATAAGCCAATGGTTTGACTCGTGACTTGGTAGGATAGTTACATGAATTTCCTTGCTTGTGACTACTAGAAACTTTGAGACTAGGTATCGAGAGGCAATCGCTCCTTTCCTCCCCTCTAATTGTTCCAAGTCAACACTACATTACTTGTTTCCATGTAAAATAGAGTAATATCATTAATTAAATCATCAAGTAGTTTATAATCGTCATGTAGCCTTCAGATTCTCCCTTTCTTTTCTGTCAGATAGAGGACAATATTGAAATATGCTCCTATGATCCAGGATTTGGCTTGTATATGTTTCCCTAAACCTCACAAGGAATTGATTAATGACACTTTATCCCTTTGAGTGTGTGAACCATGTACATTGGTTATGTATCCAATAGTTTCCACTCCTAATAAATGAAATTTAGCTATGAGGATATGCTTGGTTGCTATAGAGTCTAAGAATGCAATAGACTCCAAGATCCCATGCTATCACAAACCCTCTATAGGAACGTTTTACATCCATAGTAATGAGTTGGTTTTCCTTCCAAATGGATTGCATCCACTTACTCAATTGTTACTATGAACATATTGTCTCTTGCAAAATAATTACATTTGATTTTTATAGATTAATTTTGTCTCTAAGGAGTCTATGTTTTGATTTTCCATTTAGACCCACCACATTCCATGTCATGAATTTCATTGAGAATAAGGGGAAATTGGGGGGAAGGATTCTAACATTGGTTTGATCCTTCCAAAGTTGACTATTTTGTCTCCTAATTCTTGAATAATTTTCCTATTGGTTTTCCTTCCTCTCCTTTTTTCCTCTTTCCTCTACTTGACAATGTCCTTGGTGTTGGTTTTCTTCACACCTAGAGGAGGAATGTTTGTATGTGACTTAACTTTGTCTTTTTGCAATAGTTTTTGTTGTATGCGGATGTAGGCTCGAGATATGAATTCCACCACATTGTCTGGAATTTGAGCAAGATATTGGTTCTCACGTGTCATGACTATCTCTTGGATTTCTATCCCTTCCCATTCAATATCTTCCCTCTCATCTTCCTTTGACGCATTTGTAGCTTTAGGGGTTATGATTGTATCCTCACAGGGATTTTCTAGGTTGGCACCATTGTCCGTCACGCCTTGAACTTGTGGTTCAAGAATGTATCCTCCAACCTAGGGTGGATTTTTTTCCTCCTCCATTGTTGTTACATTCCCCCCCCCCCGACATTTTGCCTTTAATTTGGTTTAGGATCTCATATCTATCATTTCTTATTTCATTTTCTGTCAATCCAAACTCTGCCATTTTTCTTGATTGTCTTTTGAGAGAGGATACCCTCTTAGACTCTTTTGCATCCATCTATGGCTAGGCTTTTGGAGGCTTTGGAGGCTTATTCAATGGAAATTCCTTGAAGAGGTGGCCATGTTCATGGAAATTTCTATAGTGGAATGGGACATGCTTATAATTAATAGGTTGCTCCCATGCATTATCTTGATGGCTTATACAAATATATTCTGGTAATGATTCTGGGATGTCCATGTAGACACAAATATGTGTGAATAAGGCATAATGAACCTACTTCATAGTTGATGAACACATCACAAATGAGACCAATGTGTTTCCTATGCCTTCCAATGTGTCGAGATCCCATAACTCTCGTGGTAGATAATATAATCTTATCTAGACTGGGGATGAAGAGAAGTCCTAGTTGTAAGGGCTAAACTTTTCCTTCCAAGTGGACAGGTAGAATCCTACCTTTTTGAAGAAATATGAATCATCTTGGAATATCATGTTATGATCAAACATATTGTTAGAAATTTCCATGAAAAAATCTTTGAGCCTAGTTTTATCTCTATGTCCCCATGTGACTACTAATTTCTTTTTATCCACCAGATCAGGGTGATTTCTGACAGCCAAAGGCCAAGAAATTTCCTAATCAACACATGGTCTTGTATGTACTTCATTTTGTTGTCAATGTTTATTGAGTTTACCTCATATGTTGGAACTATGGTTGCCTTCAAGATGCAAGTATTGGTTTTTGGGCTACGGCGGCACTTCATTTCAGGGAGCCTAGTCGAGTTCCTTTCCTTGTTGGGTAGAAGAATTGAAAACCCTATATCTCTCATCTTGATGGCTATTAGAACCTTGGATGGTATTATTGGATCCCCATAGGTTGTTTCTTTGACTGATGCCTACTAAAGCTTCACGGTAGGAGAGGGTCACACCCCTTCCCACTCTTGCAGGGGCCATCGTGGGTCTATTTATCAATTTCCATAATGTTGAGGCAACGGATTTTATTTTCCATGTGCATGTAGATTAGCTTAAGAGCCACCAAAATTTGAAGAAGGACATGGGGGTGGGATTTGATCAAATTTTGTGTGCACAGGTCATAAAACCATTTTTAATATAGTTTGTCTTGGTGCAACTACACATTTGACCACTACTTCAAGGTGTCTCCATGGCTTCAGGATCAAGCCCTCATGGGAATTGAACCTTGCCCAATGGTGAAAAACTCCTCGCTTTCCACCATTGGATTTGACCCCTTTGGGAAAAGTATGACTAAAGTTATTATTTAATGACTTTAGTCATTTCACTTTTTCTTTTATTTATTTATTTTTATATTTAATATTTGACAACCCCCTTTTTACATAATTTTCATTTTAAATATGAAATAAGTTTTGTCAAACCTGAACCTTTATCATTCCTCTAATCTCAATAGATTGTAATTGTTTCATTTGGCCATAGTAGAAACCTATGTAAGTATTGTCATTTTCTACAAAACAAATAAGGGATGGTTTTTCAAAAATTGTTTGCTTCATACTAGCCAAAAGAGCACAAAAGTCCTTGTTAAGCCCATCTTGGACAGTTAAGTTTTTTCTTTGTAAATTGTGTCTCCATATTAAAATGTATAACTTCTTTTCAATATCAATACCTTGATGTCATTTATTACAACATATATGAGTTAAAAATATACAAAAACATAATGCATTCAACTTGAAAAAATTAATTGAAAAGTTTAATATTCAAGGAGTTTTGAATTACTTCCTTGAATATGATTTTTCCTCCTTTTGATCATCATGTTGCAAATTCCTTCATTGAAATGTTGTGAGGTCAAATTTTCATGATGTTGGCAATATGTTGATATCAAGACTTGTAAATCTAAAGAAAATGATAAGGCCCTATTATTTATAACAAAGAAGTTGTAGAGATCCCAAAAGAAGCTCAAAATTGAAGGAGGAATAAATTCTACTTCCATTACCTTGATCCCCAAAGAGATCAAGCCCACATATTTCATCCGCTTCATGCCAATATATTTATGTAATTTCTCTTACAAGGTCTTGACCAAAATTCTATCCAATTTCCTTAAAGATTTTCTTCCAAATCCGATATCTAAAAACTAGCGAGGCTTCATCAAAAATAGATAGATAGTGGACACCATCCTATTTGTCCAAGAAGCAATACACTTGAGCCTGGTAAGGTAATAGAAATGCTTCATCCTTAAATTATACATGTGTTATAGACATTTTTGGGCACTGCAACCTTGAGCATGAAATGTCCATAAACCAAGGGCTCCTAAGTCCCTAAAAGTGTTGTTCTAACCCCTAAAGGAACAAGGTCAACTGATTATAGCTTCTCCCAGAAGTTCTCCATGAAAAACTGCTCAGAATTGGTCAAAACAGGATCATTTCAGCTGCTCCAGAGGCCAAGTGCATTGCATCTCACCTAAGTACACTGTGTGGGTGCGTTGCATTTCAAAAAGCCCTTCTATGGGGTGCGATGGGCGAGAAATGACAAATGGCAGTGTCATTCCGCGAGGTGGAGAGGCAATGGAAGCTTCCAGAAACTTCTCCTGTGACACTTGCCTCTCTGAATTCGACCAAGGATGAATAAGAGATCATCAATCTCCAAGTGGAAGAAAGAACTATCAGAGGGAAGGCATTAATCAAATCATAAGCTGACTCATCTCCCTTACAGATATCTATATATGGATCCCTCATCCCAGAGATCCAGAGGCTGGAATTTTACATATTGTAAGGAATTGTTGTTGGTTTCTTGAGACAAATATTAGATTGTTGGGTGATCTAAGTTTTGTATGAGGTGAAGAAGGGCTTCCTTGCTGAGAGGTTGATGTTGGGTCATAACAACTGGTTGTAACTCCTCTTGGCTTTTTCTTGTTTATTAATAAAAGCTATTCAAGTTTTCCTCCATACTCTTGTGTCATTTATGTTTGTTGCATTTGTATGGTCAATTTACATCTAATCCTAGATTGTTTATGATTATAGATCCATGTCTTTGTATAGTGCTATGTTACTGTGATCTTACAGGTACTCTATGAAGCTGGGCGTGCAAGGGAACAAGTAGCGAAAGACTATCAAGGAAGAGAGGAATCAAACCATGAGATTAGCGCAAGACAGAGGTTGGTCTTCTTTGTTCCTCTCTATCTATACTTTATAAAGGAAAAACGAAAGTAGCTTTACTCTGTTTGTTTCTAAGGCATCTATCACACCTTAGTGGGATAAGCAGTTCTGAGTAGACACTTTTCCCTGTAACAAAATGGCGACTTCGCTGGGGACGAATTAGTTTGTTTGTTTATCTTCCTTGTTGCCTATTTCATAAACTTACAGACGGAGTCTGAAGTTATGCCAGGTAGCATTCGAACTGCATTTGCCATAGCAAATGCAAAGTAGATAAATTCCACTTCAGTCCATCTCCGGGATCTGTTTATGATTTAAACAACTGATTCACAAACTCTCTGATTGCCCTTGTGATAGCTCTTAGATCCTCCTTAGATCTACCCCTGATTGTTGAATTACTGATTACCTTTTACTCAGCCAAAACCCATGAACTAAACTGTGACCCAAAACCCCAGAAAAGTCTCGTTTCTGGCCCAGCACAGGTACTGTTCTGAGAATCTGAAATTCAGCGCACTTCTCGAGTGTAGAAGGTGCGCTGCATTTCAAATTCCCTGTGTTACAGGTGCGCTGATCAGGCTAGGCTTTGTGCAGTTTTGGTTTCTGTGATTCATTCTTTCCAGTTCTATTCATGAATTTTGCTGCCTATGATCAGTATATGTCTGTTTGAAACCCCTTTTCCTTGTTGTTATTCTGCCTCCTTTGTACAAAAGAACTGTAAATGTTTTTTGTGTGTTTGTTGAGTCATTTTCAGTTCTCCTTTGCAAAAGTAGCATAATCGTATTGTCGTCCTTTGATTTGAAAGTGTCGCAAGTGTCAATTTCAATCATAGGAAAGAGTTTGATTGTTGTTGATAGTCGATTATCCTGTTACTATTGTTTTTGGTCTGAATTTGTAATTTTTCTAGTGTCAAAAACAATTATTCATTTCAAAATCGTAAGGTGTTGTTATCGTCTCCATTTTAGATTTCGAAAAAAAAAAAAAAAAAAAAAACTTGTTGATATTTGTCGCTTGAAAAGAAATTCAGATTTGTGCATCAACTTTCTTCTTATCATTCATATACTAAGAAAGTCGAAAACAAATACATGCATGTGCATTTGCATTTAGACAGTCTGATTGGTTTGATTTAGGAAAGTGCATTTAGAGTGTGCTCTCTGCTCTTTGTGAAAGGATTTTGTCTTTCTTTCCTTAGTAGCTAGGATTTTCATTGCACAAAAAAGATAAAAAGATTGTTTATCATCTTATATTGCATTTTAGGAATTACATCTACATCTCGCAGTGAACCTGAAAGGCAAACTTTATAAACAAGATCAACTATAAAATAAATTCAATGAATCTAACAACGCTTTGGAACCTAACGCATAACATTTAGAAGTCTAGGCTAGAGACGTATTCCGGCGTCGTAAAGCCTGGTAACTGTTGTTCTCACTGATGGTTGGGTGATTCCTCCACTTTGAGATGATAAGTGCCAGTACGGACTTGTGCTCCCACGTACCGTCGAGTATATTTTGGGAGACCACAATAGGCTTAATCCTTTATCCATAGGAAGTCGTGTCTGCCGCCCTATCGATCGCAATGCACTGAACACAGCATTCGGGAAGATTGACTGTCGTACCGTAAAAAGTATTCTGCAGTTTTGCGATTGGTTTGGTAATCCCTCTACCTAGATTTCCAGAGCAGTCCCTTTCGTTCGTTTTCAAACTCTTTAACAGAAAAGGTCCATCTGAGCACTTGTCACTTCAGGCTCATTAAAAATCGAAGGAGACTAGAGTCATCTTTTGTTTTTTCTCGACTCTTAAAAATTGAAAAAACAAGTTGTGTCAAAGCGTCTAAAATTCATTTAATTCGGAAACATACTTCCCCTTTATTTTTGGTTGATCGAGTAATCCGCAATCATGGAAGAAAGTCAATTGAAACCTCGTCGTTCGAGGAGGCTTACGAGTCAACCGTCTTTGTCTCCGGAATCGAAGCTAGTACGGACAAAGCGAACTCGTTTAACCGGTTCCAAATCTCCTGTTAAAGTTAGAACAAGTGTTCCAACAACATCAAAGACTCTGGTTACTCCAAACATTTCTGGTATTCCTGCCTCTATAGAAGAAGTTCAGCAACCACAGAAGGACAGTAGTACTGATCCTAGTCTGAGGGTAAACACTTGTGTTACCGAACCAGTTCCATTTACAACCGGTTCGGAGAGTCTTGCTCCTCAAACATCTATCGCTGCCGATTCCATACCTTCTTCGGCACCAGAAATATTCTACGAACCTGACAGTCTACCCCTTCCACCTGGTCTAATTGCCATAGAAGAGATTGTGGAAGATCCTCCATTTAGTACTCCATCGCAATTTGGAGTCGGGATCACTCTGTATCCTTCTTCATCAGAAGTTAGTCTACCGCCAGCAGAAGCTCCTGTAGAATCGCTAGGTAATCTTTTGGATAGACTAGAAATGTTTGAACAACCGTCAACATCTAGGACTGTGTCGTCTGACACAGCGACGGCAGAACTCCCTGCTATCACTCCAACAATGTTCGTCGGTATACCATCTGTCCCAACTAGCTCTCAATCGCTAGAAGGAGCCCACTCAGGGGCCATTTCGACAGTATGTTCTGTTCCTGTTTGTTCATCCGGACTAATATCCGGAAACTCTTATGTTGAGTCTCAACAAATTGATCCATTTGGAGGTCAATTTGGGCAGTCCGGCCTTCAAGGTCCAACTATTCCCTTGAGTTCTGGATTACCACTGTATGGGGGGCAATATGCCCTTTCATTATCCCTTCCGGGAGGACAACCATACGGGAGTTCACAACAAAATTCGGGTTATGCTGGAATTACTTCGATCGGTTGGGTACCGATACTACCTCAACAACCAAGAGTTGTATATTCGATGCAACAATGCTTACCTATGTCAAATATACCAACTACGCCAGCTATTGTGACGGTGTCGCAAGTTCAAGCGTTGCCTGTTGTATGCCAACCTCAGGTTTCTCAGGTTGTAATGCAACAGCCCCTTGACCCTGCGACTCAACCACAATCGCCGACTGGTGGAATGACACAGGTTCATACGGGTACAATTACCCCTCATCTTGGTCAAACAGTTAGTATCAGGCAACAGCACATGGCTTCACAACCATGGCTAGTACAATACCAACAACCGCAATTCCAACAAGTATACCAAGGTTCTGAGCAACAAATCTTTGCAAATAGTGGGCAGCCGTATATTCAAAACAGTCAAAATCAACCATTTTACAATGGTCACGCCCACCAACCATACCAAAGTTACCAACATCAAATGCATTATGCCGGTATGCAAAGACCAACTACACAGGCAATCCCATCTTATCCTGGGTATGCTTCACCTAACCTGAATCAACAGTTACCCTTCATGGCAACTTTAGAGTTACCTGATTTAAATCGGTTAACAAATGATCCAATCCCTTACGCCCCTTGGTGGCCAGCGATTCCGCATAAACTTCCATCAAATATTCCAAAATTTAATGGAAATCCGGGTGAAGATTCGTCGAACCATGTGATGACCTTTCAGAGGACGTTAACTGGTCCGGAAGCAAAATGGTACATCGAATTGCCTAGAGCTTCATTCGACAACTTCAGTACCCTAGCCACAACCTTTTTAACCCATTTTCAATTACCAATAAGGTACGAAACGGGAACGGAACTCCTTACCAATTTCAAACAAACGACGACCACTCACATATCTGATCATATACATGAGTGGCGACGTCGTCGTAGAATGGTAAAAATGTATCTTCCCGATCAGCTCTTAGCTGAATGGTTTATCAAGTCATTACTACCTTCCATCATGGAAGATGTGGCAAAAGTGGGAGTCGTCACAGAAGAGCAAGTTATCGCTCGTGCGCAATATTTGGACTTGATTTACACTCAGTCCGGCACACTCTACGATAAAATACCTGACGCCCCTAGACCAGAATTCTTAGTTCCTCCTCCTCCTAAATCAAACAATGATTCTCATGCCGGCGATGGCGTGATTGGTGCAACAGACACAAAAACAACAAAGGCTACATCCAAAAAGGCCCATAAGATTTCAGGTCAAAATGCAAAAGATGAACTTCTTGCCTCGGAAGTAAATTTCATATCGACAGATAAAGGCAAAGAAACCAAGCAACCAGGGGGCAAGAAGAAAGGCAAAGGGAAGAAGAAGAAACAGGAAGAATCATCTCCTGAAAAATCTTCTGCAACCCTCCTGGAAATAAGAAACAAAAATTTCCATGCATGATATGCGATGAGGATCATCGGACACTAGATTGTCCACACAGAGCTGAGCTTAAAAAATTCTTCAAGAATTCAAAAACCTCCGCAGTGTTAACTGATCCGTTTCCAAATCCAGGAACAAATCTGGTTGACAGTGGAAATGCTTCCCCGTCTCAAGTGCTAATGTTGTCGGTTTCAAAACATCAAAATTATGCTTTGATATCGACGAGGAACAAAGATTATGGGAATCCACAGCTGTCGAACAACAAGGATAAAGATCAACCTAGTAGTTCAACAACAACTTCGACAGAAGTTGCGCCACCCATCATTCCTGAACTGACAATAAAACCGCCAAAGGGAGTAGTACACAAATCGACATTTAATCCTCGTGCTAGAGCAGCACAGCATTATAATATAGTGGAAGATTTGGCCCAATCGCCATCCGCTATGTCGACTCTTGAAGTACTACAAAATTTCCCATCCCAAAAGCAGGCTTTATTATCGACCATTGGTGGGATAGACCCAAAGGACTCCGATCTTGTATCCTTCGATCATAAAGGATACGATCCTCAATTACCAGCTCAACTAGCTTTCCTTGTTCAAGTGAAAGCCCTCAACAAAACTGTTCATCGAACAATTATTGATGAGGGGGCATCTACATGCATTATGTCGATGAGTTGCTGGAAAACTTTAGGATCTCCAACCTTGTCGCGATCTTCGACGACATTAAAATCATTCGGCGGAAGATCATATACCCCGTATGGTATTCTAAGTAACTTGAAAGTTGAACTAGGAGGAAAAACAGTAGAAATAGATGTTGAGGTAATCGACGGAAATCTCGATTACAACATCCTACTGGGAAGACCATGGATATATGCCATGGCTGCTGTTGTGTCGACCTATTTTAGGAAGATTGCATTTCCCTTTCAAGGAGGGATTACAATCGTCGATCAACAAAACTTCCTCCCCAATGGTTCTCAAGTTACAGGAAGCATTCCTATGATCCATGTAAGCCCCCATTCGCTTCAAAATATCAGAGTAGGCCTACTAAAAGACCCTGTATTAATGGGAACTTTTGCCCTTCCACCTCCAATTAATTTGGCGGAAGTAGCATCAGTAGGAACGTGCAACATGATATCTTCTAAAAAGATCTCAGAAAACGATATCGACATGGATCATGCAATGGTTTTGCCTCCAAGCCCAACAGAAATATTGTAGCAATCAATGTTCCTCGCCTGGTAGGCAAACCCAAATCAACGCTCATCGAGTGTTTGGGTAGATAGGTCTAAGGAATATGGCACCCCTTCAGATCCTTGGTCGATAATGCATGACACCGACGAAGGAATTGTTCAATCAATGATAATTGAAGGGGCACCATGGGATGATTACCACCATCATTCCCTTCTTCCGAATTGTGGAGAAGATACTCCTGATGACCTTTATCATCCTTCAGTTTTTTATTTTATATCAAATACTGTAAACACAGTGGATTCCGAGTGAAACTTGTCCAACATTGAAGAGAATATCGCCATAAATATCTCGACCAAAACAGATGTTGTAGAGAATGTTTATGTTGGCAAATGTTGTTCTCCTTCAGAACTGGAAATATATAACGCTCTTTTTCGCGAATTCAGAGATGTCTTTGCTTGGTCATATAGTGAAATGCCAGGCATTGACTCGAGCATCATTGAACACGAAATTAAGATGTATCCAGATGTCAAACCAGTACAACAACGGCTACGGCAGGTGCACCCCAAGAAAGCCGCTGCCATTAAGGCAGAAGTTGAGAAACTTCTCCATGCTGGTTTCATTTACCTAGTTCCTCTAACCGATTGGGTATCGAATATTGTCCATGTTATGAAAAAACAAGGAACAATTAGAGTGTGCGTCGATTATAGGGATGTAAATCAAGCTTGTCCAGAAGACAACTACCCTACACCCTTCATCGACCAGATAATTGATGAATGCGCTGGATGCGAAATCTTTTCATTTATGGATGGGTTCTCTAGGTATAATCAAATAAATATCCGCCCACAGGACTAGTCAAAGACTGCATTTATTTGTCCGTGGGGCACATTCGCATATCGAAAATTACCCTTTGGTTTAAAGAACGCAGGGGCAACATTTCAAAGGGCAATGAATTATGCTTTCCATGACATCAAAAACATCGTTCAACCATACCTCGACGACCTTTCGGCTCATTCGCGAAAGCAGACTGATCATCCGCACCATTTAAGAGCGATATTTCTACGTTGCCGACACTACAAGATACGACTCAATCCACACAAATGTGTATTTTGCGTCAGTTCTGGTCATTTACTTGGCTTTGTAGTCTCAAAGGACGGGATTCATCTCGACCCATGTAAGGTTCAGGCAATCATAAATTTGCCTCCACCTTCGAATTTGCTTCAGATTCAGAAACTCCAAGGGAAAGCAAACTTTCTGAGGAGGTCCATTCCAAATTACGCTGAACTTGCTAAAGGTTATACACGTCTTTTGAAAAAGGAAGTACCCTTTGTCTGGGATCAGGTTGCGCAAGCTTCCTTTGATGCTTTAAAAGAATCCCTAATGAAAGCATCATTAATGTATGCTCTAGATTATCAAAAAGATTTTAACATGTATCTGGCTGCAGCGGATACGACCATCGCAATGGTTTTAGTTCAAGAAGACGATGGAATCGAACATCCCATATATTATTTAAGTAAGAACTTAAATGATACAGAAAGAAAATATTCTTATGTTGAAAAGCTAGTGCTCGTAGCTGTTCAAGCGATACAGAGATTTCGACACTATGTCCTCTTTCGAAAAACTACCATTCTGTCAGATTGCAACCCCATGACTTATATATTGTCGCGACAGTTGCTGGGGGGCAAATATTCAAAATGGATAGCAATCCTACAAGAGTATGATCTGGAATTTGTAAAATCCAAGTCAAAGAAAGCTCTGGTTTTCGTAGAATTATTATGCGATCTCCCATCGTCATCCAACGATGAAACATCCGAAGAAACGATCGTGGACGAAAGTTTGTTTCTGATATCTTCAAGCAATTAGTGGTATGGGGATATAATAATTTATCTCCAAACCCAAAAATATAGTCCAAATACCTCTCGCTCCGAACAAAAACGTATTCGATACCAAGCAAAAGACTACATGATCGTCAGTGATACACTTTACCGTCGCGGTATCGATACAGTTCTGAGAAGATGCCTCACGCATGAGGAGGCCGAAAAATTCCTGAATGATTGCCATTCAGGTGCGTGTGGGGGGCATCAATCCGGTTATGCTACAGCGCAAAAAATCTTACGAGCAGGATACTTCTGGCCAACAATGTTTAAGGATTGCATAAACGCAATCAGAAGTTGCCATGCTTGTCAAATTTTCGATAGCAAAACCAGAAGACCACCCGCACCTCTGCAGCCAATAGTTGTTGTCGGGCCATTCGCTAAATGGGGCATCGATTTCATGACATGTAACCCCACCTCGACCGGGGGGCATGGGTATATCATAGTCGCAGTTGACTATTTTACCAAATGGTCCGAGGCGATGCCTACATTAGATAATACTGGTGAAACAGCTGCCCTCTTCTTTTTCAATCATGTAGTCGCCAGATTCAGCGTCCCACAAGCTATAGTCACAGATCATGGATTGCATTTTTGCAATCACATGATGGTCGAATTAGCTGCCAAACTAGGGTTGTCTCACGACAGCTCTACTCCATATTATCCGCAAGCCAACAGACAAGTTGAAGCAATCAACAAGGTCCTGAAGCGCATGCTGCAAAGGATGATTGGAGTTCACAAAAGAAGATGGCACCTAATCCTGTACTCAGCCTTGTGGGCTTACCGAACATCGGTAAGGAATGCAACCGGGTTTACACCTTTCCAACTGGTATATGGCCTGGAAGCAATCTTACCAATCCAATGCGAAATCTCGTCCCTCAAACTCGCAATTGATCTCCTCCCCGGAACTTCAGAAGAAGAAGCTCGTTTCTTGGAACTAATCCAATTGGATGAAACCCATCGTGATGTCACTTTGTCTAACGAAACCCATAAGAAACGAGTCAAAGCGCAGTTCGACAAAAATGTCAAACCCCGTGTCTTCTCAGAAGGTGACTTGGTCTTGCTTTATGACCAAGAATCCGATAAATTGGGAGCAGGTTAATTTAAGTCTTTATGGATGGGCCCCTATATTGTTAAGTGAGTGTTAGCAAAAGGAGCCTACGAGTTAATGGATTATGACGGAATTCCACTGGCGCAACCTTGTAACGGGTTGTACCTCAAGCGTTACTATGCGTAATTCAGTATGGTAACCTGTATGCTTTTGTTATGTTTTTGTTTTCGCTAAAGTGTTTATTTTGGTCAAGTAATCCACTTTTTAAATTTATGGCATATGTCAAACCTATTAGAGTCATGTGTTGGATATGCCGACGGAGCGAGTCGTAGTTCGCGGAACCTATCTTCTGTGGCCTGGGCCATTTTTGATCCAAGCGGCGAGTTAGTAAGTTTCATAGGGGTATGTATTGGTCGATCAACGAATAACATCGCTGAATATAGCACGTTGATAGAACTTCTCTCTGATTCCATTACACATGGTATACGCCGACTGATTGTGAGGCTAGACTCACAACTCGTCATACTACAACTCACTGGTATCTACTCTGTCCGAAATCTAGCTATTTATCGCATGTTCCTAAGGGTTAAGATTTTGGAAAGGCAATTTGATTTTATTCAATATCAACATATTTCCAGAAACTTAAACACATTAACTGACTCATTGGCAAATTATGTGTTAGATAGACATTTGCAACATTTATAAAAAGAAGCATACCATCAATATTTGCATTTGGATCATGTAACTTAACCAAAATAAAACTCCGAAAATCAAAAATATATATAACTGTTTATGGTTTACACATAATGTTCTGTAACCAAGAAAAAATTGGTCAAATGACCAAAAAACTCAAAACGCTAGGGGGCACCCTAGTCTAATGATGCTCGTGATAGCAAGTCACAGCCTGTGCGATCATGCGTAAGAGTCGAGTCCATCGTCTTGGCACACCAGTAGTATGCCGCTGCAACCTCAAGGGCAGCTCGTCAGTCCTCACATCTGGAATACCAAGAGTGAGGCCCTCAACCTGCTCCTGTAATGCTGTAAGAGTCTCAGCCACATCAAGGTCGCGAAGGATAGCCCTTCCAACAGCCTCTCCTGCTAGGGTGGCAGTTGGCACTCTCAGGCGTACTACTGGCCGAACAGGACCAACATCTGCATGAACACATGAGTTTGATTAAGTCTTGATAGAATAAAGCACAAGGACATTATAAATGAAAAACGATAAACAGGAATATGGTCAAAGAATTTACCAATGGCGCCCCACTGTTCGCCATCCGGCAGTACTAAATCTGGATCACCCCGGAAGTCCATGCCAGCATATGGATACTCGGAATAAACCATCTCCTGACGATCAAACCACCCGAAGAAGGTATCAGAAAATGAAATCTGAGACTGACCAGCATGCCTAGACATATGGTCGACCCATCTCTGCATACGTGGTTCAGTAGGTGAAGGTAAATCGAGTGTAATATACTACGGCTGCATCAGTGGTATATTTTCCAAGGGAAAGGCGGTCAAAATAGAACCATACCCAAAGTTCTTCAACCTCCCACTCTTTACCTTGGTCAACTGTTCTTTCATCACAAGAAGTATTGCGTCACACCAGTTGAACACCTTCGGTTGGAGGCATTCCAAGGCATACTGCATATAAGATCAGTTGGCTACATGAAGGGCCGCACCACCAGCCATCCTACCAAAAGTAAACAGAATAGTCCTGAGGGACCTGTCAGTGACATCACAGATGATGATCTTGTCGTCTTTACTCGGCTGAGATCCCTCTCTGCAATACCGGTGAACATAATCTCTCACAGATTCACCTCCTCGGGCCGAACCTGATAAAGAGATGGGGGCACCCCGCCTCGACAAGCCAGTCAAGAAATAGATGTCTACTACAGTCAAGGGGATGGATTTTCTCCTGATCTGGAACAGCTGGTTGGTAGGATCCCAAGCATCGAGCAAATACTGCAGTAAGTTGATCTGTTGTCTCATGCTAGAAATGCGGAAAAACTTCAGCAAGCCACAGTTCCGCAGTGCGTTTACTGTAACCGGATCATGTAGAGCAAGCATGTCCTCTTCTTCATGCTCACGTTCTCGCCATGTAATAGTCATCTTACTCCAAAGATCTCTGAAAAACAAACAAGAGAAGAGTTAGATCCTGATTTTGGTAAGAAACAGGCAAAATTTCCATCAAAAATTGTGCATAAAATTCCTTCTTTGCGCCCATCGCACCTACAGTAGTGCTCTAGGTGCGTTGCATGTCAGATGGCCAGTGGACAAGCCAACATCCAACGCACTTTTCGATACAAAAAGGGTGCGCTGGAGGCAGAACGAGTTTTTCAAACCCCAGAGGCTCAGAAAAACCAGGAATCAAGCTCAGAATGCAAAATGGAAAGCATGAAATGAAAGAGCTCAAGTTTAGCTCCTACCTGGTCCAGACGGCGCCGGGAATCGTCCACAGAATCTTCCGAAATCAGCTGATGAAAATCAAAGGGGGGAAAGCACCTCCAAAGCTCCAACAAAACAAAGTTCATATGAAATGGTAAAATGAGAGGTAAAAGCACTTTTTCATTACTTTTTACGTAGTTCAAAGTAAATTATTAGTGTTCTTACTCATTTTTCAAGCATATATTGTTCATTTCTGACTAGTTTGATGAAGCAATTGAAAACACAGTACAATCTTTGGAAGAACAAAGCTATTTATGGTAAAGTCAAAAAGAGACCATTTAATCGAGCAGTTTTAGCGCGGACTTCATGCTCATTAAAAAATAAACATAAGCAATGAGCACATGTTCCCCCAGAGTTTAAGCTCGTTAAAAAATGAACCAATTTCCGGTAAATAACCATCGTGAATGTAATACTTCAGTCGTTAAAGCCTTGGTCGTGTTTGCACCGTCACCTCCATTTTTCATTGGCCGATCATTCACCTCCATTTGATTGTTTACCCATTTTGAGGAACAGCTGCGAAGGGTGATCATGTTAGCCATCCTTGTAACACTGCCGTGATTGGAAAATTCCCAAACCTTACATGGAATCAGTTGCTACCCATTTTATCACTCATTCCTCAAAAGACAAGTCTCCTTTAAGCTCTTTTCAATAGACTCGTAAAATATGAAAAGGTTGCCGAGCCATTGGCCTCTCCAGCTCGTTAAAGGGACCGGAAGTGTTATCCCTCCTCTAAATTTTAATCTTTTTGGATCTGAGGGATTATTACATAAAAAGATCAAGCGCTTGTTTTGTTCGGCTCGTTAAAAGTATCGAAAATTCATCCCTTCTGTATTGTTTTATACTTTTTCGGACTTAAGGGATTAGATGACGAAAAAGGAATTTTGGAGTTTCCTTTACGTTCCTTTTCAGACTCTCTAAAATTGAAAAGGACCGAGTTATCTTTGTCATTAAACTCGTTAAAATTTTAATAGCGACAAAATTGTCTATAGACAAGAACGAGTTTCACTATCGCTAGGCTCGTTAAAACATAGCGATGGGTTTGCCCGAAGGGAAAATTATAGAACAAGCATATGTTATCCTCCTCAAGCTTGATAAAAATAAAGAGGTACTGGTCAGCAATGACTGGGGAAAAATTGGGAAGAAAACTTGAAGAAACTTTGTTGGTAGCAAGTTGCTCTTGAACATGACACTTTCACTCCGCATCCAAGTCGGGTTGGGTTGTTTCATTCACCGGTCACATCACCATGGTCCCATCATACCATCCACATTCGGGGTTAATGCTACCAATCCATCACGTCAGTGTCACCGATATGTTCAAGAGAAGTCATTCAGAGAATTCACCTGTGTCTCACCCACTACAATACATTTATACTCCATTCTTTCATGGCTGCCACCCTGAACCTTATATCACCAGATCGTTTTCACCTCCATTAAAATCATTTGCTCCGTTCCGTGTCATTGATGTGGGATACATTAAGGCCCTCCTGTGACGGATCACTTCTTGTTGACATCAGCTCATTATCCAAAAAGTTGATCTAGGAACACCCCATTCAGTACTTTGAAGCTTGCATGCCTCAATGGCAAGTTTCTCACTTCCGGCGACAGGTTTACATCAATGACCTTCGATCGAAAGATTTTGCGTGGTGTTTGATGCCAAGTCCTTTATTCACACCACGTGAATTGTACTGCAGTACCTTGAGGGTCATTATCATTATCGGTGATTCCTCTCACGCTTGTTAACAACTTATATCATTGGCTGGTAATCAAGCGATGTCTTTCCATGTTCGACTCCAGAACATCTCTCACATGGATAGACTTGTACTTCGAGTGAAGATTGAACGAGATTGAAGACCCCGAATCTAGTTTCATCCATCCGGGCTGCAATATGTATTCAGGGAAATAAAGACATCAAATGTACATCATTGCTACACAGATAATCATCCAATCAAAGGGATGATAGCTCTATCAGAATCATCAGTCTACACTCAAACGATTGTTTGTCTTATGTACATGAAAATGAATTTATAAAGCTAAGCATGGGAATGCCCGACTCAGCTAGATCATGAAAAATATTAGGAAGATAATGTATTGTATTGTATCTTATTACAGGTCTCCTCCCAGCTTGAAAGAACTTCGGATCCTCATAATAAAGCATTTCACCCGGCATCAAAAGATTAACGACCTCATGCTTTAGGGGGCAACTGTTATAGACATTTTTGGGCACTGCAATCCTGAGCATGAAATGTCCATAAACCAAGGGCTCCTAAGTCCCTAAAAGTGTTGTTCTAACCCCTAAAGGAACAAGGTCAACTGATTACAGCTTCTCCCAGAAGTTCTCCATGAAAAACTACTCAGAATTGGTCAAAACAGGATCATTTCAGCTGCTCCACAGGCCAAGTGCGTTGCATCTCACCTAAGTACACTGTGTGGGTGCGTTGCATTTCAAAAAGCCCTTCTATGGGGTGCGATGGGCGAGAAATGACAAATGGCAGTGTCATTCCGCGAGGTGGAGAGGCAATGGAAGCTTCCAGAAACTTCTCCTGTGACACTTGCCTCTCTGAATTCGACCAAGGATGAGTAAGAGATCATCAATCTCCAAGTGGAAGCAAGAACTATCAGAGGGAAGACACTAATCAAATCATAAGCTGACTCATCTCCCTTACAGATATCTATATATGGATCCCTCATCCCAGAGATCCAGAGGCTGGAATTTTGCATATTGTAAGGAATTGCTGTTGGTTTCTTGAGACAAACATCAGATTGTTGGGTGATCTAAGCTTTGTATTAGGTGAAGAAGGGCTTCCTTGCTGAGAGGTTGATGCTGGGTCAGAACAACTGGTTGTAACTCCTCTTGGCTTTTTCTTGTTTATTAATAAAAGCTATTCAAGTTTTCCTCCATACGCTTGTGTCATTTATGTTTGTTGCATTTGTATGGTCAATTTACATCTAATCCTAGATTGTTTATGATTATAGATCCATGTCTTTGTATAGTGCTATGTTACTGTGATCCTACAGGTACTCTGTGAAGCTGGGCGTGCAAGGGAACAAGTAGCGAAAGACTATCAAGGAAGAGAGGAATCAAACCAGGAGATTAGCGCAAGACAGAGGTTGGTCTTCTTTGTTCCTCTCTATCTATACTTTATAAAGGAAAAATGAAAGTAGCTTTACTCTGTTTGTTTCTAAGGCAGCTATCACACCTTAGTGGGATAAGAAGTTCTGAGTAGACACTTTTCCCTGTAACAACATGGCAAGCACTTTTGATAAAGCAAGACACTCCTTCCTATTTGCAGTCTTAAAACAATTTGGCTTTGCTAATGATTTCATAGACTTGATCAAAGCTTGTATATGCAACCCATGGGCAGTAGTTTTAGTAAATGGAAGGCCATGTCAATTCTCCCAAAGCACTAAAGAGATAAGGCAATGATGTCATCTTTCTCCCTTCCTTTATTGCATCATAGTATATGCCCTCAACAGGAGATTAGAATCTAAAAGGGAAAAGGGAATGATCACCGCCATTCAGTTTAATAGAGGAACTAAAATCCTAAACGATTCCTAGTTTGCAGATGATACCCTCATGATTGGAGGAGCCTATCCCACATTGGAAAGAAGGCTAAAACCCACTTTGAATCTTATTTTAGAAGCATATGGAGGCCTCCTCAACAAGATAAAAAGCAACATATATGGTTGGAACACCCCACCCCCGAAGAATACTTAGAAGAATCGCTCATATCTTCGAAATCCCATATAAAACGTATTAGAAGCACTTCAAATAATTAGAAATGCCTATCTTCAAGAATGTCGTGAAAGCGGAGGTATGGGTAGGGATATTGGACAAAATGAAAAATAAAATGCAAAACTAGGGGACCCAATGGCTCAATCTAGTAGGTTGTGAATTCTAATTAAATCAACTTTTGCTACTCTTCCTCTTTATTAATACACAATCCTCCAAGCTCCCGAAGGAAATATAAAGTAGACTAAAAATTTTATTAGAAAGTTTTTGGCAAGGAGGAAACACAAAGACCAAAAAAGTCCACCTCCTAAGATGCAGTAAGGTCATAGCTCCTTACAACAACTGAGGGATAAAAATAAGGCAACTTTCTCTTATGAACACTGCCCTAGGAGCGAAAATTATTTGGAGATTCCTAGCAGAAGAAGAACCCTTGTGAAAATGAGTCTTTGAAGGTAAATACTTATTTTCCTCTAGAAATAACTTAAATCTACTCTTCCCAATTATAGCTACTCATTCATATGGAATCTATGCAAAAAATACCTTCCTCTCATCCAATCACACACATCATGAATTCCTGGAAATGGAGCTGATATAAACTTCTACGAAGACAACATCCTTGGAAAGTGTTATGCAACAAACTCACAAAATAGAAGAAGAAATATATTAATGACTTCAAAATTATCCTCTTTGAGGGGGAAACCTCCTTTACATTACACAAATGAACAATTATTCAATGATACAAATGACAAGACCTCCTTTCTATGTAGGAGTCTAAGGGGTCACAATATAATCAGAGCCTACATAACAATAATATTATAAGGGCACAACAATAACAATAGTGAGGCTTCTATGGGTCACAATAATAACAATATGGGGACTAAATGGGCACAACAATACAATAAGGGGGTTGCACTAATAACAATAAGGGGCTACACTAGTAGTATAGGGACCTAATATGCCCCTCTCATTCAAAAAAGTGTTGTCCTCAATGCTTAAGTAGTTTTGGATGCTTATGTATAAAATTCTCATCCTCCCATGCAGAATCTTCAGCGGTTAAGTTCTTCCACTTGATGAGTTACTCTGAAATTGATCAATTTCGTAGATGTTGGGTTCTTATTTTTGTGACTTCTTCAGGTTCCAATATGATTTTTTCTTCCTCGTCAAGTTTCGGCAATATTGTTTGAAATGGGAGCTTGCTACCTATAACCTTCTTTAAGCCTGAAAAATGAAAAACTATGTGCACTCGGGAAGATGCAGGAAGCTCCAATTTGTATGCCATAGTACCATCTTTTGCAACATCTTGTAAGGACCATAGTACTTTGGTGATAATTTATTATCCTTCTTAGCTTGCTTGAGGGACATTTTTTTGTATGGTTGTAGCCATAAAAATACCCAGTCGCCTACATCAAAAATTATTTCACTGCGATGTTGATATGCATGTTGTTTCATTCGATTTTGCACCAAAGTGAGGTTATCCTTTAAGAGTTGGAGAATTTTTTGTTGATGCTTAATGTGATATTCCACTTCTTGAACCTTAGAATATTCTCTTAAAGATGATGTGATGGATGGTGGATGATATCCATAAAGTGCCAATGCATTACAAGATAGGGTCGAATTCATTTCTTCTTTCTCTGGGGTTGGTTCCTAGTGTATATCCTCTTATTTTGATGTTTCTTGATCCTTTTCTTCCTCCTCTTCATAATCTATTTAAAATAATTTCTTCTCAACACACTTATGACCTTTAATTTATTTTCTATCACAACTGTAACCAAGCCCTTTTGTTATTTTTTTCTCCAACTTTTGTGTTTTCAACCTTGTAGGTTGTGGAAGGCTAGGAGCAACAAAACTTCCATCTTTATAGTTGTGAGTGGTATACTTCTTTGTTGCCATAATTTTTCTTTCCACTTTTCTGGCCACCCTGAATGCCTTCTCCAAAGAATCAGGTTCCCAAAGGAGAACCTCATGTTGGATGTTATCCTTTAAAGTACTTATGAACACATCAATCCTATGCTCCTCTGGAATATTATTTACCATTCACATGAGATTTGGCTGTGTTAATAGTGGTTCCTGAGGCCCTTGAAAAGGTTTCTAGCAGAGCTTTGAAGGTGCGGGCTTCACTGATAGAAGGGTGTCCGAATAACATATTGTCATCAACAAATTGTTGATGCGTTATCACAGAGGTTCCATGGGCAGAGATGCCTCTAAGGTCATGAGATTGAACAACACTCTTTATAAGGTGTCCCAGACCTTCTGCCATAATAATAAAGAGGAATGGAGATAAAGGGTCACCTTGATGAATTCCTCTGGATGGGGAGTAGGGTTTGGAGGGGATTCCATTAACTAGGATGGAGCAGAAGGGGGATGATATGAGATTCATAAGCCATCTAACCCAGGTCGGGCTAAAGCCGAAGGAAGTCAGCATATGTTTTATATAGGACCAGCTAAGTTTGTCGAAAGCTTTAGAAAGATCGGTTTTAAGAAGCATACCAGCATGTTTATTGCTCTTTAAGGAGTGAATGATTTCATGAGTCAAAATGATGTCGTCCAAGATTTGATGTCCTTCAACATAGCCAGATTTTTCCGATGAAATGAGAAGAGGAAGAAGCGGTTTGAGGAAATTGGCAATGACTTTTGAGATGATTTTGTATATGACATTGCATAGAGCAATGGGCCTGAACTTCTCCGGAGTACTTGGTTGAGCTTCTTTGGGGATTAGAGCTATGAATGTCGCATTAAGAGAAGGAAGTAGCCAATGCATAGCTCGTGATTCTTCTACCACATTCCAAACTTCCTTTTTTATTAAACCCCAAAAGTGATGGTGTTGGGTTGTGTTATATTCTTTCCATGTAGTTAATAGGGGGTTTGAAGGGCACCCGTAACCCCACTTTATGGGGTCCGGGGCAGCGCCCTGGAAAATTTTGGTTTTGGACCATATGTTAGGTTGGGCGGACCCACCTATGGTTTTGTGCATGATTTTCGCACATGTTTTTTGGACGCGATGGTTTTCGGTCAGTGGTATTGGACTCGATGGTTTTCGGTCCATGGTATTGGATGCTTTGGCATGTATAAATATGTATTGTAACATTGAAAGGAAAATAATGAAAAATCAAGCTAGTAGTCCCGGTTTTGGGATCCAGGGAAAAATCTCTGTGCATATGTGTTTTATGGGTTATGCTCTCGCATTGTTTATTTTCTTTGGTTAAGAATTCGTATGCAGGTAATTTCTGTACAGGGTTAAAACCTACATTTGGTATCAGAGCTGTTTTGGCTTCAAGGGGACGCCTTTGTTGCTGAGGGGTTTCGCTCGGGCCTGTGGTAGACCCTGTTCAGTGGGAGATCTGTGAGATCGATTCTGGTGGTGAAAGAAGATGGCGAGCAGTGGAAAGATAGAGATTAAGAAGTTCAATGGTCAGAATTTTGAGTTGTGAAAACTCAAGATGGAGGATCTGTTGGTGGATAAAGATCAGTGGATCGCAGTAGATCCGGGTACTAAACCATCGGGAGTGACCGATGAAGAATGGAAGAAGTTGGATCAGAAGGCAAAGATCACAATACGATTGTGTGTCTCGGATTCAGTATTGCTAAATGTATCAGGGGAAGCTACGGCAAAGGCTTTGTGGGTCAAGTTAGGGACTTTGTACCAATCTAAGTCTCTGGTGAATAAATTGTTCCTGTGGAAAAAGCTGTATAACCTGAGGATGAAAGATGGAGACTCGGTGACAGAGCATCTAAATGCATTTAATACTGTGGTAAGTCAGTTATTATCTGTTGATATTAAAATTTCACATGAAGATAAGTGCATCAGTCTATTGTGTTCTCTACCAGATTCGTGGGATAGTCTGGTTATTGCAATAGGTAGCAATGCAACTGCTTTGCAGTTTGATGAAATAGTCTCAGCCTTGCTGACGGAGGAGATGAGACGGAAAAATATGGACAACCAGAATGGTGATGCCTTGTCTGTACGAGGACGTTCCCAGAACAGAAACAAAAATAAGTCATCGAGTGGGAGATCTAAATCTAGAGGGAGATCTAAATCTCCAGGAAAACCTACAAAGGTGGTGTGCTGGAAATGCGGAAAGGAAGGGCACTTCAGAAGGGATTGTAAATCTAAAGCTCCTGATAAAGGAAAGGGATCTGATGATGCTCCTTTTGCAGAGGCGAAAACCACCTCAGATGAAGGTGGGGATGTGTACTTGGCTTCTTCAAGTACACATGTAGATCATGAGGCATGGTTGATTGACTCAGGTGCATCCTTTCACTTCACTCCCCATAGAGAGTGGTTCTGCGAGTATGAGAAATACGATGGTGGTGATGTCTTCTTAGGAGATGATAGGAAGGCTAGAATCATTGGTCGGGGAAAAGTAAAGTTGAAGTTGCAAGGTGGAAGGGTTAGAACACTTCCGGGTGTTCTACATATTCCTGCATTGGCCAGAAATCTGATTTCTGTAAGCAAGTTGGATGATGCAGGTGTAAAGACAGTGTTCGAGAAAGATACATGCAAGATGGTTCGAGGAGCACTGATATTAATGCGGGGAGTTCGGATTGGAACTCTGTACAAGCTGCAAGGTAGCACTGTTGTTGATGGGTGCAATAGTTCTATGATTCCTGAAAATGGAGTAGAGAATCTAGTGGTCTCTGGAGAGAAGACCATGTTGTGGCATCAAAGGCTTGGACATATTGGAGAGAAGGGCCTTCGAATACTTCATGGTAAAGGTATGGTAGAAGGTATGAATAATAGCTCTCTGGATTTTGATTTCTGTGAAAATTGTGCATATGAGAAGCAGAATTGGGTGAGTTTCCCCTCTGGTGGTAAGAGGACGAAACATATATTAGAGCTTGTGCACAGTGATGTGTTTGGACCTGTGAAGGTTCCATCACTGGGTAAGCCTGTGTACTATTTATCATTCATAGATGACTTCTCAAGGAATACATGGATATATTTTCTTAAGAAGAAATCTGAAGTCTTTGACAGGTTTAAAGAATTTAAGGCTCTGGTGGAAAATCAGACAGAGAAGAAGATAAAGGTGCTGAGGACAGATAATGGTGGAGAATTTTGCAGCAAGGAATTTGAAGAATTTTATAAGAAGTGTGGTATAGCACGGCAGAAGACTAATCCATATACACCTCAGCAAAATGGAGTCGCAAAAAGAATGAACAAGACGTTGATGGAAAGGGCAAGAAGCATGCTTAGTGGTGTCGAGTTAGGACAGGAATTCTAGGCAGAGGCGGTGGATACTGCATGTTACCTGATCAACAGATCACCTTCATCAGCGTTGGAGGATAAGACTCCACAAGAAGTATGGACTGGTAAGAAACCCTCTCTTTCACATCTAAGGGTATTTGGATGTGATGCATATGTACATGTTCCAAAGGAGAAACGAACCAAGTTGGATAGTAAATCTGAAAAGTGCATCTTTATTGGGTCTAAGGATGGTTTAAAGGGTTATAAGCTTTGGAACCCAGTCACACGGAAGGTTGTGTACAGCCGAGATGTGTTGTTCAGAGAGGTAAAATATGTTATTCAACATGAAGTCCAACCAAAGGAACCTGAGAAGATAGAGTTTGAGCCAAAGGAGGAAGAATCAGACTCTGCAGCAGAGGAGGAATCAGAAGATGAAGAGCCACAAACTCCAGCTGTGAGAAGATCAGTTCGAGAAAGAAGGCAGCCAGAAAGGTATATTCCATCTGCTTTCAGTTCAAATTTTGCTTTGTCTGTTACTGATAATGATCCCAGAACTGTGAAGGAAGCAGTGGATTCAGAGGATGGAAAACTCTGGAAAGAGGCCATGGTCGATGAAATGGCATCTTTGCACAAAAATGAGGCTTGGGATTTGGTGGAGTTGCCGGCTGGAATGAAACCCATTGGCAGAAAATGGGTGTTCAAGAAGAAGACAAATGCAGAAGGAAAGCTGGAGAAATACAAAGCTCGGTTGGTAGCAAAAGGTTATTCCCAGGTGCCGGGAATTGATTTTGGTGATATTTTTTCTCCTGTTGCCAAGGTAACTTCTATTAGATTACTTTTATCTGTTGCTTCTGCTTTTTATTTTGAGGTAGAACAGATGGATGTGAAGATAGCATTTCTTCACGGGGATTTGGAAGAGGAAATCTACATGAAGCAACCTGAAGGCTTTGCGGTGAAGGGTAAGAAAGAACTGGTATGCAAGTTAAAGAAGTCTCTGTATGGGTTAAAATAGTCACCAAGGATGTGAGGATGTGGTTAAAACAGTCACTGTTTAACCTGGTCAACTTTGACTCTATCCTGAGTCAAGTTTACGTAACAATTCCCCCCTTAAACTTGACTTGGGGTTCCTTGACTAACTCCAGCCAAACCTGCTAAGTGAGACAATCCCGCTCACTCTAGCTCTTACCCCCCTTAGAGTTTTTACCGGGAGTATTGTTAACCCGACATTCCCCTATCACCTAGGTCTAACTCAGACTTTACCGGTGATCACCGAGCGGTACACATGCCTTACCAGGTCTTACAGTAGTATGCCCATTTACATGCAATAATTTCGACTTCATTAATTTTTTTTTTGGTTTATTGCTGCTGCGATTCTGATCCATTCTCTCTCAATTTGATTTGCTCAAAAACTTCTATCAACCCACTCCCACTATGAGCCCTCGTAGATTCCAGCACCAGTAAATATCGCAAATGCACTGCGATCCCTAGCCGGCACTATCTTGCGCACATTCTCCTTGAGGTTCTTCTGCGTAAGATTGTTCCACCATTATTTTCAGACCCAAATTTGTAAAAGAAAGGTTGCATTGATCTCATCAGGTACTATAAACCCCTGGCATGAAAGAATCCCTTTGAAGCCAATATATGGCTCTGATACCAGTTGTTAAGAAATTTATTGCATAACATAAATAATTACTACGAGGAAGAAATATAAAAATAGCAAGCAACAACCATAAACACATAAACACAAATGTTTATCTGGGAAAACCCCAAATCCGGGGAAAAACCCAACCTAATAAGATCTTATTAGCATTGGCCAAAACCCTGGCCAATCCGACCAAGTGAGCCTTCACCGCTCACCTCCAGGTCTTGCATTACAATGAAGTCTTTACAGCCTTTTATAAGCTCCATTACATATAATACCACAGGCAGAATACTATGGGTGCACAATACCATGTGCCCCAAAACCATCACTGTTTAACCTGGTCAACTTTGACTCTATCCTGAGTCAAGTTTACCTAACAGATGGTAGAAGTTAGAGGTGAAGCCATCAAGTCCTGGAGCTTTCCCATCTTTCAATTGATCTGAAGTCGCTTCTACTTCCATCAAAGTAACCAGTCGCAACAAGAGTTGATTGTGCTCCTCTGTTATAATTCTGGGAATATGCTGGAGTATTTCGTTTATTGCAGGCTGTCTATCTGTAGGCGGCTCTTGATGTATTATTTTGAAGTGATTAGTGAGCTCTTTCTCAATATCTTCATGTTTCTCCATTCTTTCTCCCTAAGGATTTTGAATATGCGAGATGGTGTTATTCATTCTTCTTTGGATAGTTGTGTGGTGAAAGAATTTGGTGTTTCTTTCCCCTTCTTTTAGCCATTTGATTCTTGACTTTTGTTTCCAGAGCATTTCCTCTTGTTTCCTTCTTTCTTCCAATTGTGTGAGAAGAGCTTGTTCTTGACTTGCTAATTCCTCGGTTCTGCCTCCTGTAATGATCTTCTGTTGTAGCTCTTTCATACTTTGCTTGAGCACTTTTTGATCTTGAAAGATATTACCGAATGTGGTGTGATTCCAATTCTTGATTTGCCTTTTGATATGCTTCAACCTTTGCTGGAATTTATACATAGTTGAGCTGCCATTGGGAATAAAGCTCTCCCATGCTGATTTGACCATATTTTTAAACTCCGGGTGAGTGAACCAAAAAGTTCCAAATTTAAATGGTTTCCTGTTTGAATTTCCAGGATCCTTCCATTGCAGTGAAATAGGCCAGTGATCCGAGCCGGCAATGGGAAGTATTGAGGCGCTGATATCACCTCCTAGATGTACAGAGTTATCTGAGATAAGATATCTATCCAACCTGGATGAGATTTGTTGAGAGCCCATCCTTTTATTATTCCATGTGAAAGTACCATTATCAAATGGTAAATCAATTAGCCAGTTATTTTGAATGTATTCTTTGAAGTTGCTACTTTCACTGTCCAGCTTCCTTCTGCCTCCTAGTTTTTCCTCCAACTGAGTGATCATATTGAAGTCACCGCCTGTGATCCAGAGTGGATGTGTTCTTGTAGAATTAAGAATTTCCAGCGATTTTAGCAGCGTATTCTTTTGCATAGTATCTTGGGGGAAGTATACATTTGTCAAGTGACCATGTATATTGGTTCCAATGAGGTGGAAAGTGGCTTGGATAAAATGATGAGAAGAATGGAAATCTGTAAGGGAGACGTGCTGCATATTCCAAGCTATAGCAAACCCCCCTGAAGCTCTTGTTGCGTCTACTATAACAGTTTGGCATCCCAACCAGCCTTTGGAAAAAATGGAAGCTAATGTATTAGTATTACATTTTGTTTCCTGCATAAATAAAATATGTGGTCTTTCTTTCTGAATCATGTTCTTTATCATCCTGTATTTCCCGGGACTATTAAGTCCTCAAACATTCCATGAGATGAGCTTCATGGTTGACTAGTAGGTAAGGATCTGTAGTATTTAGTCAATTTGGAGCACCTTCCGGACTCCACTAGCATTTCCCCAATGAGGATGGTGCGTTGTAAATCTGTCTTTCTGCCTCTTTTCTTCCCATCTTTGGTAATGTGTTTCCCATCCCATTTGCTTCCTTGTTGTATGCCCAGTGTGCTATGATGATGCACTCTTGAGAGTACGACTTCCATATTTTCAAGTTCCCTGTCCGGTATTTTTTCGAACTCTTTCCTCTTGTATTCTTGTTCTAGACTAAAAATGTCTAAGTCCCCTATATCAAAGTTTTCAGGTTCTTCTTCCATTAGACTTTGTTGACTACTCTCATCCATGTAGTGTGTTGAATTGAGAGGTTCTTTCAACAGGTTATCAATGTCCATTTCTTTTGCGAACCAAAGGGCTTTGTTGTGATCTTGAAGAGGAATGGGTTGCGAGGTTGTTGGTTGTGGATCAGAGTTAATTGCTAATGATGTTTGACTAGTCTCATTAGGGTTAGGTTCAGCAAAAAGTTTGGTGGATGGCGCAGAGGTTGTCTTAGCTATCTTGGAAGGATCTAATTCGGGCATATCTAGGTTTGACAGAATGTCAAAACTGTTGCTTGAGGATGGAGCATCAGAGGATGGTATTACATTTTTTGGTGTTGTAGGGGGTTTTTTATTATGCTTCTTTCTACTAGCAACTTTGGTAAACCCTTCCACATTAGATTTTCCCCCATAGTCTGTAGATTTAGGAGGGGCATTTAAAGGACAATCACGGAATAGATGTCCATGGGCGTGGCATTTCCTACATCTAAAAGGCACATGTTCATAGTCTATGGGTTGAATCCATTCAAAGTCATCGTGAAGGAGACTTACCGAATCCGTGAGTGCCTTGCTGAGTTTCATATAAACGCAGATGTGAGCATATGAGGTGTACCAGCGAAGCTTTGTTTCCTCTGCAGTCTTTATGAATTCTCCTAACCCATTGCCAATAGCTTTAATTGATTCTTCATCCCAGTATTCTAGAGGTAAGGAATACATGTGAATCCATATTGGTGCCCAGCTGAAGTCTTCCTTGTCTGGATTGAATCTTTCTATCCAGTCTCATAGATATAGACCCGCTGCATTGAAGAAATAGGGTCCTCCATCTAGGATGCGATTTCTGTCTTCGATGCAGTTGAAGATGGCTGTAAAAAAACCTTTGGGGCCTAGCTATAGGATAACATGTCCCTTGGGATTCCACTTTGAGGTTGTCCAACCTTGCAAAGCTTTTTCGGTTAGCTAGTAGCCTATAAATTTACCTATCAGTGCATGGTCTTTCATATATTGTATTTGTGCATATTCTGTGACTGGGTAACTCAATATTGGGTCGTTCCGTTGCAATGGGCTTGCAAATGGAAGATGATACCTTCTTTGGTTGTTCAGATGTAGCAGGGTTATTTTCTGTTTCATTATTCAGATCTGCCTGTTCATTCTTCTCCTATTGTTGCACAGGCTGTACCGCTAGCTGTTTTGCGCTTCCAGTTGAAGGCTTTTCATTTCCGTCTCCATGTGGGCAATCTCCATTGTTGCGGCCTTTGGGGGGAGGCCCTATTGCCTCCCCCTGTTGGGTGTGGAGCCTGATTATCTTCTGTATTCAAAGGTTTTAGCCGGATGTATACCCCAGGAAGACTGTACACCCTCCACGCGGGAGGGACTTGTCCCCCCCGTTGGGGTCCGGGGAGGCTAATCCTCCCCGGCTGAGGGGTCTGGGGGCCAGCGGTCCCCAGGTGGGGGTGCCTCGAAGCCAAAAATAGATGTAAAAGTCTAGTAATTTCTAGTCAATCTGGGTCGTTCATTAGGCGGAAGATCTAACAGTAGAAGTTATGTTTAATTTAGGGTTTTTTGCCCTAGAAGGCAACCCCTCACTATATATGAGGGAATTGTATTGCTTCTATGCAGATCTATATTCTGTATTCTGAGTGAGGAAGAGAGAGGAGATTGAGAGCGAAGAGGGTGTTACAGCGGATCTGTTGTAGGTTGTAATCTCTTCAGTTTGCTGGATAATATAATAAAAGAAGGACTGGTTGTTTCTCCGTGGACGTAGCCCAAACTAGGTGAACCACGTATATCTATGTCTCTCTCGTTTTATGTGTTTTCTGTGTTTATATTTCTGCAATATTTTATGTGTTCCATTGCTCCGTCATATATAATATATAAATGCAGATGCGAGCATATGAGGTGTACCGGCGAAGCTTTGTTTCCTCTGCAGTCTTTATGAATTCTCCTAACCCATTGCCAATAGCTTTAAGTGATTCTTCATCCCAGTATTCCAGAGGTAAGGAATACATGCGAATCCATACTAGTGCCTAGCTGAAGTCTTCCTTGTCTGGATTGAATCTTTCTATCCAGTCTCGTAGATATAGACCCGTTGCATTGAAGAAATAGGGTCCTCCATCTAGGATGCGATTTCTGTCTTCAATGCAGTTGAAGATGGCTGTAAAAAAACCTTTGGGGCCTAGTTGTAGGGTAACATGTCCCTTGGGCTTCCACTTTGAGGTTATCCAACCTTGCAGAGCTTTTTCAGTTGGCCAGTAGCCTATAAATTTACCTATCAGTGCATGGTCTTTCATATATTGTATTTGTGCATTGATTCTGTGACTGGGTAACTCAATCTTGGGTCGTTCCGTTGCAATGGGCTTGCAAGTGGAAGACGATGCCTTCTTTGGTTGTTCAGATGCTGCAGGGTTATTTTCTGTTTCATTATTCAGATCTGCATGTTCATTCTTCTCCTGCTGCACAGGCTGTACCGCTGGCTATTCTGCACTTCCAGTTGAAGGCTTTTCATTTCCGTCTCCATGTGGTCGATCTCCATTATTGCGGCCTGTGGGGGGAGGCCTTGTTGCCTCCCCCATCGGGATGTTCATTGGTTGTTGCTACCAGATCCGCCAAACCCGCACTGGCAGCAGTACTGCTTAATCCTGAGAGACTGCTTGCTCTGTCTCTGCGCCGTGTAAGGGTTTGTCAGAAACCCTAGTCCGCCATTTTCCTCTGCCGCTCCTTTTTCCAAAAATACTACTTATAATAGATCATTTTGACTTGGGAGGATTGTTGAGGCTTCAAAAAATTGGTAATACATTGGGTGAAGACATGAATCTCTACATGTAAGCCTTAAGATAATTACGAACATTTAAAAACAAAGAAGTATGCCTCAACTGAGCCCCAAGAATTAGCTTAGTGGGTCCCATTATGTGCCAGATTTTAAATAAGCAAATAAGTATTCATATATGGTTTGAGTAGATCATTAGTTATAAGAATATGATATTTCCATGACCTAGTCCTTCCCTAAAGGCCAATGTAGTATCACAAGATAATTATACACACATAAAGTTGAAAAATTCAAACCAATTATTCTATTCTTTGGTGTTACTTCATTGCCAATGAATGTCCAAAGCTTAGATGGAGTCACCCTGGTATCACAAGTGTTTCTCTACTACCAATGAGCATCCATGTCCTCAACAAAGATACTTCCATGTCCCATATGATTTGAAGTGTATTTCCCCGAGTCTTTACAAGAGAGGTGGATGGGGGATCTCGTTCATCCTTTAAAGGCAAGTGGGATGATACATATTTAGGAGAATTGATTTGATATACCTACTTTATGATAAGACTCTTCCTTATGCATAATATATTGGAAACTTCGTAAGCTTATGGGTCATAAAATAGCAATCAATTATGTGTGAGTGGGGTGGAGCCTTGAAAGTAATCGATGATCTATAGCTAACTAGATTTGAGTATTGGGTATTCATTTTTTTTGGTATTCTTAATGATCTATTGATGATCAATTCCCATGATTCCAACCAACTAGTCATTCAATTTAGCTCATAATATGGAAAATAAACACATAAAGTTTTAGGCATGTATTTTATGTATGATGCTACCAAAATGAGATAATGGGGTAGATAAACATGTATACCATAACCACAATTAGTTAGTTTGAAGCATATAAATCGAAAAATAAAAAATAAAAATTAGGTTATTTTTTGGGAAAGGAACAATGTCAAATAAAAACTTGCAATTATATTTAGAAGAAAAATATGTAATCTAGTCCAAAATAAAAACCAATTGAAATATTAAACTATAAGTAACTAATAAGTAAGTACATGTAGTAAGTCTAGAAAGTATATTGAAAGAGAAATATTGGTTGTTGATGTCACTAGTGGCTTAAAATTCAAGCATCATGACACATCAAATATGAACACTAGGTTGACTAAGAATCATATTTCACTCTTGATTTCTCATATCCTATTAGCACATCCTTGTGGCTTTATGCTTCAAGAGTAAGGGACTATATAAGGCTTCTTTTCCTACTTCTTTTTTTTTTCAGTTTTTTTCTAATCATGTGTTATCTTAGAGGCTTGTGGAATCTATGCTCATTATTTGACTCTCCAAGTCTTACAAATTAATATGAAGCATCAATGTGTCTGCATTACCACTAGTTGAAGTCATGGATATGATATTAACTAGGAAAGTATACCTGTACAAGCAAAATTTTCAAGACATAAGACTGAATTCAAACTATCTCAAAAAAATGAAACGACATTAAGATAAACATGTGCATATAATTGAGTCCAAAAAAAAAAAAATTAAAAAAAAAAAAAAAAAAATAGATTCATGTATAATGTTTATAGGTGTTGTGTCCCATTTTTATGTCAAATTTTCCACAGCCTTTACCTTTCTCAATATGTGTCCTCCTTTGCAAAATATTCAATGATCAAGATTTGTAGATAAGCCATTCATAAGATAACTAGATTGTGGAAAGTTAAATATGATACACCAAAGGCAATCAATAATACCAGCGATTAACCATGTGAGTTACTTTGTTAATAAATTTACAATAGGGATTTGATTTATCCTTAAGTAATCCCCCTAGTGCAATAGAATTTTATTGAGAAACATTACTAATTAAGACATCCTCCCCAAAAAAATTTGTTGAAAAACATCTTATTACATAAACAAAAAATGAAGCCTAGTATATTCAAGTTAGTGTGTAGCACTAATCCAATAGGTAATTCCTTGAATTAACATGAAATTGTATATGCTTTGATGCCTTAGATATACTATTGACTCTTAACAATTTTATGTTGTCAAGCTCCGAAATAAAAGTGGAGCCAACTACCTTGTGCCTTCTCCGTATATTAGAAACTCTTTTAAGCATAAAATGACTTTGGTTATGATGATCGATTGGTTACCCTAAGCTAATGCTTATTGAGAACCACTTTTTATTCATTAAAATCTTATTTGAGATGTCATAATTTTCATAAAAATGTGTATGCCATGGACCTCTCACAGGAGGTTATTGTTCTTAAATTACATTGTTTTCAAGTTAGACGTAATCATTTAAAAAAAAAAATTACTAGCACCTCTTTTATTGTCTATTTGAAATCAAATTGTGGAATTAGCCTGGTTGAATTTTGACTAGGTTCCCTTTTCGAAACTTAAATGAATCCTTGCACCACTGTGCATACAAATGGCTAAGAAAGGCTACCTATAATCTTCTCCCTTTGGAATTTCTCTAAGCATAGAATTGCACATGAACGAGCAATACTTTTGTAAGTGATTAGCTTCCCTATTATGCAATCCATGCTTCATGAACTTGGTTGAGCATGAAAGTGTATTTAGGATCAAATTTCTTGGCATTCAACTTTATTATTTATCATTTATACCCAAGTTTAAATACCTGGGTTACTTTCCCAACACGATTATAAATTAAATATTTCCTTTTGGCCCCATCTTGTGCATGTTGATCCTTGAAATTGCTATGTTAAGTGTTTTTATACTTAGCCAAATTTCATGTGTGCGGAAGAACGTTTGTGTTCCTTGCTATGCACATGCATTCCCTCCTCACAACCACTCTCTCATACTTACCCCCTCTTCCTCACTCTTTTATTCCACCCACATCCCCAACTTCGCACAACTACTTCTTTGGACTTATCACTTTTCACACGTTCTCCCACTCTGCACTATTTATCGTATGCATGCCACTTGTCATTATCATAAGATTTCGAGGCACAATATTTATATTGCCTCATTAACTTTCCTTGACATTCAATGGTATTAATATCAAGGGTGTTAAAAGAGAATCAATCTCTGAATTAAATGGACTATGTAGTTTTAAAAATTTGAAGTTTGTCGCCACCATCTCCCATAAACTACAACCTTACTCTAATAAGTTTCTATTTATTAGCGCGTCCCACCCAACAGAAGTAACACCTGAGAGAGTAACTACTGGTAATTATATAGGGAAATGAGGAATTTACAGGTAAGTGGCATTGAGAACATTATTAATCCATCACGTATTTCTAAGTACAAACAAAACATGGATGGCAGAGGAAGGAAACAAGAAATTTGTGGTGATACATTTAACTCACTTTCCCATTAAGGTAATAATTTTCACTGGTCAGTTGCATATCAATGGTATGTGAAATTACCATTAGAGCAGAAAAACAACAACAAAATTTCAACAATTGGGTTTGCGAACACTGCATGTGTCCCTGAGGTTTTTTATTTCAAGGAAATTGTTTATCTCTCTCCAAAGAATTTTGATCTAAGGATAAGAACAATCATGCTAGGATTAAAGAAGAATCCAATTCCTCTCACTTCCAAAGAATTCAAAAGGATACTTAAGCTACCAAAGTCGAATAAGCTGTTGTCGTTGTCGGAATATGACTATTTCTTGGATTCACAAGAAGGAGTGATGAATATCATTAAGGAATTCCATAATGAATATGTAAGTGGTATTTCCATAATCTTCTAAAGCCATCCAAGCTTACATGGACTGCTATGTACCAAAAGCAACATAAGATGGTGGTTATAGTACCTTTAAAATTTATATAAAGTGATTAACATTGTTTGTAAAATGGAGATAAATAACATGAAGTATTGTTCCTAGGTGATTTGAAGAAAAACATTTACTTCAAATATTGAAAATGTACAATGGAGTTGATCAAACAAAATCACCATGTTAAAGCCTACTTCAGTATGGAAATTGAAATGCACACCTTCTTATACGGACTTAAAATAGGATCTCATCAGATAGATTTATTATGCCAAAGCTTGGATGTCAATTTGTAAAATGGAACACATTCAGATTGACACATAATATGTTGTACTTGTCAAATTTAAATCTTGTTCTCTACATTCATTATGCACTAAAACTCCTAAGTTGACCTTTCTCAATTTTGTTTCTGTCAAGGAATGGTACGCATATCCTTGTTAAAAGAATCATTGGAAAGACATTTACATTGAGAGTTGAGAGTTAGGACATAATTGACAACGTCAAGATCAATTTCCAAGACAAGCAAGAATTTCCCATAAAGCAGCAAAGGCTTATCTTCGGTGATAAGTAGCTGGAGGATGGCTGGAGGACTTTGGATGACCATAATATTTAGAAGGAATTTACTTTATGTTTGGTGCTTTGTCTAAAAGTTGGCATGCAGATCTTTATAAATACCCTTACATGTAAAACCACCACTATGGAAGTAGAGAGATGAATACCATTGATAATGTGAATGCTACAATCGGAACAAGGAGGGAATCCCTCCTAACTAACATAGGTTGATAATTGTGACATATAAGCTAGAAGATGGTCGTACTTTGGCCAATTACAATATTCAGGGGTCGTTGTGGTGGAATTTAACTTCAAAGGTTGTTAAAAATCCATAATAAAGTCTTCTGTTCTTTAGTGGTTGTCCTAATTGTAATGACCCATAGTTAAAATATACAAACCTAAATATATCAACCATTCTATCAACACAAATATTCGATTGATTAGTATATAATTTTCAAAAGACCGTTAGCAGAGAAGGCATATCTGCAGAGCGAAGAGCAAAAATAGATCTTACTGGTGATTTTGGAGTTGTAACGCCATCCAGACCTTGCTAACCACAACAAAGTGTTGGGGACGACTCTCCACCCAACCTTAGACAAGCAGCAACCAATATTTCTTACAGTTGTCACCTCCGAGCCTTCAATCAACTTACTATTGTTAGTCCTTTTGTCTCACAACATTCCCTTCCTCAAAGAATGAGCAAATGAATCAATGGTTCTTGTCTCCTTTTTCGCCATTAAATAGAACCAACTATTTTAAAAATGGTAAGGGGATTGGAAAGGAATCTGCATGTGCACAATCCATGTGTCATCATGCCAACTTTTATTTCTTTTTATTTTATATATGTTTATTTAGAATTTTATTTATTATTATCTTCGTTATTTGTTATTTCATTTATTATTATTAGTAGTAGTAGTAGTAGTAGTAGTAGTACAAGGCATTACATACTTCCTCTATTTGCATAACTTTGTCTTGAAGTTAAGTTTGATCTCATTTTATTTATCTATTTATTTTCTATTAGTATTATTATTATTATTATTATTACCCCATGTTTTCCCAAAGCCCTCTGCTAAACTAGTATACCAGCAGGCATCGGAAGTTACATCACAACACAGGAAAAATTAGAGGAATCTCAAGTCCCTTTCCCAATTTTCAAAACCAAACATACAACCTCATCGATCTATACCATAGCCCCAAGACTCACCCCAGGGCTTAGACCTCATATGCCCTAAGGCAGACATCCGGTCCTAGTACTCAATGACTATGGGCTTCTCGTAAGGCTGGACCAACTCCCTCCAAAACCAACTAAAGTACACAACCCTAGGCATCGAAGTCCTCATACCACTTCTGGACTTCAGCATCCCAGTCCAATTCTAGGCACTTGAACTCCTCAAGATGGTCCTATAGATCCTTAAGAGCTATCCATCAAGAGTTACACCAAACACTTTGCCTCCTCAAGATGGTCCCATAACTCCTTAAGAGCTATCCATCAAGAGTTACACATGATAAAAGAAACATTTGCATATGTAGTGTTGATTGAGTTTGTCCCTAGCCCATATGGTGTTACATATTCTCCCTCGCAGGTATGGGCTCCCACAAGATCATTAAATAAACTAGCCTTCTCGGCCCTTTTGTGGATTTCCTAACAATCAAGACATCTCAACGTGCAACCAATGCATTAGTTATAACATCATAATGATCCACATTCTAACTCTCATATGCCATCATGAGAACATAGCATCATTGTTATCACAACATTTTGAATAGTAGAAAATGCATATTCATAAATGGAACCGCATGTCAATACAACTTCATATCATAACATCATAAATATGATAATCATCTCAATACATATCAAATGTAGAGAAATAACACACTATAGCATTCTTATCATGTTTCATCAAAATCAATTTCATTTGCTTGTGTAAACAATGAATACCGATTATGAAATAAGATTACTCCACGTCCACCTAGGACGTAGGTTATCTCATCAATACTATTAGTGTCATGTTTTCATCAAATTTCAATTATTTTTGAATACTCATTCTGTGTTCTTTCAACTAGGAAGTTGACTATTTATGATGCAAGAGCATTAGAGCTTCCAAGTCATCAAGCTTTTTGGAGACAAAGCTCCAAACCAGGTCTTAACATGGAAAAGGAATTTTATTTTCTTATTGTAAATCATTTTAATTTGTCCACAGGGTCTTGGATAGATGGTGATCGGGTGCTCTGTTAAGGCACTCCTTGATGTGAAGTCACCGGTTCAATTCCTCACCCCGATCGAGGTGATATGTTGGACATGATAAATATGTAGTCCTACCAAGTTTAATATATATATATATATATATATCTTAGAGAACTATAGATAGAGATAAGATTTTTAAGAATAAAATATGTCGTTTAAGGCATGAAAAAAATTAGGAAATAAATCATAATAGGTTGTAGGATAAAAAAATCTTGGTAGCAATTAACAAGTTGTTAAGATAAGAAAAGTTTATAAATCTTAGAAACTATTGGGGGTGCTTTTAGGATTTAGAAAAGCTATGGGTAGGCAAGATTTTGTCAATAAGGCAAAAGCGAGTCTACCTTGAAAAGCATGAGTGATTTGTGGATTGATTTATGGATCTAGGAAAAATTATTTTGTTTATATGTTATTATAAATATTGTAAGCCTAAAGAAAAAAAATGGCCAAATGAATGTAGAATCAGGCCAAGAGAGAAATGTATGATTATGAATTTATGCATGTACAAATTTTCTTTGTTTAATGGAAATGCATATTTGCCAGCGGCTCTATGTATGTCTCTTTGTATTATTGTGTGTGTTATTTTAAATGCTTTGAGATGTGGTGAATAATATTTAATAGAGTAAATAACGAAATATGTGCATGTAATCTAGATTGAGAATTTGAACTTTGCAAGGAAAATTCAATTTTTCCTACATCAAGTGGTATCAGAGTTGAACACTCTATGGAGATTGGAGATGACTACAAAAGATTGAAAGAGTTGGTATGTTTTTTAGAGGGATTATTTTGAAAAAGTACAGAGCAGGTGTGCTCCTGGAAAATAATTGGTTCAGTGGAGTGAATCAAAGGAAGATTATTGAAGATAAGATCTTGGCACAAATCTTATAAAGATGGATATGATGTTTTTATATTAATTATGATCGTAACTAATTTGTGTTTGTAGGTAGCAGAGAAAGACATTTGTAGATAACAACCATTGCAACAAGTGAAGTTGTGACATAGGAAGTGGGAGCATGTAGAGCTCTCAAGTGAAGGAATTTGTGATAGAATCGAGTGGAAAATTAAATTTTTGAAATGAGGACAACATAAGTTCTCTAAAGAGAAGGTGAGTAGGTGAAATTTCAGTAGCCTAACAAATTTTGAAGCTGAGGAGCATACATGCTCTGAAAGGAGGAGAAAGTTTCTACTGTAGAGAACCAGGAGAAGGACAACTTCCAACAAGCAGAAGTTGGGTAGAAGTTGCCAAAGGAAGTTCCACAGTGAGTGTGGGTAGAATTTCCAAGGAAAAAGAGAAGAGAGGAGTTACCAAGAGGAGAACTTGGTACTGTGACAAGTAGTGGACTTGTTACAAGATGAAGAAGGCGTGTTCCAGCTCGCTGGTGAACAAGGAGTGTTCACAAAAAGAAAAGGTAAAGATGGATACTAATAGCCATATAGTGGGTTCAGAGAGAAGTCATAATCAGATGAAAACAAGTTCCAGGACAACTAGCATGAAGAAAATGAGCGATGAGGAATTCAAGAGGGGAATGGTTGAATTGAAAGTACATCTTAGTGTACTAGTGGAGTTGCTACAGGAATATGAGGAAGACCAGATATATAATTGGAAAATGAAGAAGAAGAAGGTGAGATGGCATTCATTGCAAATGAAGCTAAGACAAAGGTTGAATACCAGATTGAAGGTAGTACTCAAAACAATAAAATATGAGATGTGTGTTTTTGAATAAGGATTATTCCTTGATGAAGAGGAAGCTAGAGATGTTGAGGAAGAATTTATTCACAATTTGATGAACTATTTAACTAATTCAGTTCAACATGGAGATGTGGTGGTTGAGGCATCAAATGAGAAGCCTCGTATTTTTTAATTTGGCATTTTGTGTATGGTTGCAAATGATGAATGGCACTTATATGATGTGCTTATGTAGGTTGATGAAGAAATGAAGTTGTTGGAGGAGATGACTGAGATCGAAGAGTCTTTTCTTAAGCATGTGTTCGCAGATATTAGAGATGGACAGTTATTGGAAGCTTCCATGAAGGATGATGATGATGCGGAAATTCTTCAAGAATATAATACTAAGAAGATTATAGAGGATGAAGAGATACTTCATGAAGACATACTCAAGGAGATTCCAATCATTGGAATACTAAATGAAAGTCTTATTCTAGAGGAAGGAATCACATAAGAAGAGATGGAACTTTTGGAAGAGTGGTTGGCAGAAGACCCAAGTGATGGATATTGCATGGATGTTACAAATAAAATTCAAGATGGTTTTGTTGAATTGTATGAGGAGCTTAATTTGTTGTAGAAGAGGATAATAAGCCAAAGACTACATATTCAATATGCAAAATTAGAACTAGAAGAAGAGGGAATTGTCTTGAAAGATAATGAGGGGAACACTGCAATGTATGACCAGCGAGTTGTAAAGGAGGTATGTAAGCCAAAATTGAATAACACTTTTATAACTTTTATGACAAAGGAGGATATGCAACATCATGTGGAAACAAGATTGAAGTTCAACTAAGGATATAGCTGGATGATGAGATTGATGGAATGTGGATGCTGATGAGGAGAACATCCATGAGAAGATGCAACAAAAAAAGGAAAACCAACAATAATGTTCAACTAATTGAAATATCTTGCATCAGCAAAGCAAGTGGATAACAACATACAAAGATTAAAGGATAACTACAACACAAGGTTTGGGATCCTAGAAGATTCAGAAATTGATGACACATGACCAGGAGGCCATGAACTTTTTCTACCTTGGGAGTCTGATGCAGGAGAATTGGAGCTTCCAAGTCATCAAGTTTTTTGGAGACAAAGCTCTAAACCAGGTCTTAACATGGAAAAGGAATTTTATTTCCTTATTGTAAATAATTTTAATTTATTTATTTCTTAGAGAACTATACATAGAGATAAGAGTTTTAAGAAGAAAATATGCCTTTTAATGCATGGAAAATTAGGAAATAAATCATGAGAGGTTATAGGAGAAAAAAATCTTGGTAACAATTAGCAAGTTGTTAGGATAAGAAAAGTTTAGAAATATTAGAAACTATTGGGGGTGCTTTTAGGATTTAGAAAAGTTATGGATATGCAAGATTTTGTCAATAAGGAAAAAGTGAGTCTACATTGAAAAGCATGAGTGATTTGTGGATTGATTTATGAATCTAGGAAAAATTATTTTATTTTTATATGTTATTATAAATATTATAAGCCTAAATAAAAAACAAATGACTAAATTAATGTAGAATTGGGCTAAGAGAGAAATGTATGATTATGAATTTATGCATGTACAATTTTCTTTGTTTAATGGAAATGCATATTTTCCAATGGCTCTGTGTATGGCTCTTTGTATTAGTGTATGTGTTATTTTAAATGATTTGAGATGTGGTGAATAATATTTAATAGAGTAACCTGGATGTGGGTGACAACCCTGATAGTTATGATGATTAGACGGACCAGCGGTGAGGGGACGGGCCACATGGCCTCTTGCGTTCCCTCCCATGTCAGCCTGAAACAAATTCATGGCGGCCTGCAGATTGCATTAAATGGGTACTCTGGCCAAGACCTTTCCATTATTCGCACAGCAATGGACTCCACAAAACATATTCATTCTCCTCTCCCCCTACTCCATAGCATTTGCTCACCTCAGGCAGCGCAGCCCTATTCTCGCATTATTACTAGCAGCAGGTGTTGGTTGCTCAGCTATGTAGACCTTGGCAACGGGAATCATTTCTTCCAAACAAGGCTCTACAATCTGACTCTAGCTCAGAACTCCCTCTCGCATCCTCTGCCCAGCCATTTAGCCAATTTCCCCACTGATAGATCTACTTTAAACACTGCCATGGCTCGCATTCGTCATCGAATGCGTAGTAGAAGAGGAGGCAGCCGTGGTGGTGGTGTCCACCCTCCTACATCACCCAACCCAAACTCTGCCTCCCCCTCCCCTTCCCCTGATATCCATAATCCTTCTGGCACATTCCCTGGCAAGTACCCTGATACCCGCAGTGGTCGAGGACGCGCTCTGCTCCAGGGTGCTAGCCAGAGAGATGTTGCTGTCCATACAGCCAATTTTCCCCTCCCCCCTCACCCTGCTCCTCACTCAACTCAATTTCGCTTCCGCAACATCCTGAATCGACCCATAATCACAGCCACTATCACCATCGTCTTCTCTGAGGAAAATGAACCTCAGGATGCTTCATTGGAGAGCAATGGGGTGCAACAGCGGGCTGCTCACAGGTTCAGAAGCGCCCGCGACCCAGGCAAGCAACTGCTGGACGAGGGTGTTACCACCCTACTTGGCAAGGAGTCAGGTGGCAATCAACATGCTGCGAAGGGTAGAGTTGACGACATGCAGAATTCAGGAAGCCGAGTGGGAGACACGTTCCACCTGCTAGCAGCTCTGCTGGCCTTCAACCCACTCATGGACTTCAGGCTGGCGCATCAACGGAGGAGGATGAATTGTACCAATACGCATGCCGCATCGAGGAGGAGCCTTCCCTAGATGACTTATAGAATTGACACTTGGCAGCCAGGTGTCGCTTTTTTTGCCAGCTAGGTGTTTATTCTGCTGCTTGGTTATTTTTTGAAATGTTTTGTTCTGTTAGAACTTTCCTAGTCATTTCTGCCATGATAGATATTTTTAGTTTAAAACTGATAACCCACGTGTGGGTTCTTTTTGCCTTCACGGACTGGTTTCCCCATCAATGGGGTAGTCTAGTTTTTTTCTGATAATGGATGTTCAGTACTGCTGAGGCCCGAGCCTCATTGTAATCATAGTTTTGTTTCATATTAATAGAATAGCTTTACTTAGAAAAAAAATATATATTCAATAGAGTAAATAATGAAATTTGTGCATGTAATCTAGATTGAGAATTTGAACTTTGCAAGGAAAATTCATTTTTTCCTGCATCAATTTACATGGTAGGTATAGCCATCATTAAACTTCAAATGAGCCTCATCATCTTGAGCCTTAATCTCTAGCCATGTATTCCTCTTCCCCAAGGAATTTTAGTGGAACTCGTCATTAAGCTATTACTAGTTGTATCAAAATTAAAATTTTGTGATCACTATACATATTTTGCTTACCCAATCTAGTATCATTCTACTCAATGGCACACAAATACTAGGTCATCGTTGCTTAAGTCTTATATCATGCTTAATCCACATGCACAAAGGGTTGGTTGATCCTTCATAATTTATCCATCAATATCCTTAAGATAGCTCGCCACTTGAGAGAGAGGCCCCCTTGGTATTAGCTCTAGACATTATTACATTTTCACAATTCCCCTCACACTTTAATGATATACACCTTAAGAATTGGATTAGTTATTCAAATCCTAAAATTGTGTATTGTTGTTTTTCGCATTAACACTCTACTCAACTATCACCAATCTAGGACCTACCATGAAAATATTATCTTTAAGCTAAGACGTTATCTCTTTTTATGCTTGTGAGCTTTGTCCAACTCTAATTTTCCTTCTTCATTCCCATCATACATATATTCATGTTTCATTATTTCTATAATTTAATGTCACCACCATCCTACAATGATCTTCATCAGTATTCACTGAATTAATAATATTTCCCCATGGACATGTTTGAATTTTTCAATACCACTATGCATGCCAACACCATGGTTTATCTATTTATCCAAATTTCAATCCGTTCTCATTTTTTTCTTGAAGAAAATATAATTAAGAATTGGATTATCCTGGAATCCCTATTCAGTATGCGAAGGCCAATTTCACTAATAATGCATACAAAGGATACCAGAACTAGATGTAATTCGAAATACAGATCCGTAAATTAATCATCTAATATACTCAACATCACAAACAACTCATCACTATGTATTACAAACCACTAATATCTAATGGACTACAATACATCAATATGGAGAAAGCATTTACAGTATTTCCGATCTTATGAATTCTAAATTCTCATTTCCAAATTATATCATTCTTAGTGGGTTGTTATATAGTAATCATTATCCTACCAAACATGCAATCTCCTCTGTATGAATGAACCTCGAACATAACTCGTCGCTTGGTCCTTATAAACCCTAATCATCAGTATCTCACTAGGAGAGACAAACCTATTCACATGGGAGATGTTGATTCTATATCTTAACCCACTTCAATACAATCTAAGCTTTCATTACTTAACCTTTAAAATTTTCCAATATTTCATGAACATCTCGATGTTATACATTTGAGTAATAAATAAAATTATCTATCTTATCATGTATTCATGTGACATCTATTCAACCATAACATGATTGTTTTTAACTTCGTGTAATGTGAAATCATTAAAATTAATATCACTAATTTTAAATTTAGATAAAATTTCATTATTAAAATGCATATATCAAGGATAATTTAGATACATCTAATTTTATATATCTATATATTCTTTTTTAGAGGAAAAAAATGTTGTCTTATATATATATATATATATATATATATATATATATATATATTAAAAGTCCAGTACATATAACTGATATAAATATCTCGATCCATGCATCATAGCAATTATATAAAAAAACTACAGAGTGCCTAGTAGGCAAATGTTGCTAGATATCCTTATATACTAATTCTAGTAGCAAATATAGTTATGAAAATAAAACTGAGTCTAACTGTCCCTTCAGAAATGTTACTCAAGATAAGAAAAAACTAGTGTTACTTGGAATTATCATTATGGCAGGAAAATCTCGCCTTCTTCTCTAATGTGCTGATCTACTATAAGTTTGTAATGCATGATCCCATATTTCCCCTGAAGACCTGCTTTGGATAGCTTGTTTGCTTCCTTGTTGTCCTCTCTGAATACATCTACCATGGAATAGAAAGTGAGAGAGGCCAACACTTGTTTGATCATGTGGATCCATCCAGCTAGTAAAGGTGGGTCGAATTCATAGTGTCCCAGAATACCTTCAATAAGAGTTTTTGAGTCACCACAAATGTTGATAATATTCAACTCTTTTTCTTTGGTGAACCAGAGCAGCCCCCAAAGAGCCATAATTTCAGCTCTAGTGTTGGTAACCAGGACCTCCATTCCGGTGTAAGTTGTATCTGATGTTATTGTCATTTTTGAGAACCGCTCCACATCCACACAATCCCCTTTGTGATGCTCGTTGAACCACCCTGCAAGTAATTTGATTGTAGGAGAAGATATTTTCTTCACCAAAATGCTATTTTTATGTGATCCAGGTCCGGGTGTGACAAAGGACCCTTCGAAGACCTTTTACTTTCGTGATGTGTTAAATTGCATTTCATGGAAAATTTTAGGGGCGAATTTTCGCCCTTTGGCGAAATTAAGGGGTTTTAAATTTTTAGTGGGCAAATATTTTGTATCATAGTACATTTTTACAAATCGCCTCAAATAGCCCACCTTATTTTAAGGGAGAGGGTAAAAAAGGTAAATTTAGCCCTTGAAATTAGGAGTTACAACCTTCCATTCGCCCTAATTTTCAAGAATAGGTTTTATTTAAGTGAATCCTATGGGGAAAATACCATATTTATAAAAGAGGTATGGTAAATTAATAAAAATATAAATAAATGAGAGGTATGGTAAATAAATAAAACATTTTTTATATTTATTCCATAAGTCACCTTATATACATGCAAGGGTGTAAACAAATAAAAATATAAATAAAGTGGAGGTATGGTAAATAAATAAAACCTCTTTTTATACTTACTCAAAATATATGGTAAATAAATAAAAATATAAATAAACTAGATGTATGGTAAATAAATAAAATCTCTTTTTATATTTAGTCCATAACCCTCTTTCTATTTATGAAGGCTCAAAAAAAGAGGTTTTATTTAAGTGAATCCTATGGGCCAAATACCATATTTGTAAAAGAGGTGTGGTAAATTTATAAAAATATAAATAAACGAGAGGTATGGTAAACAAATAAAACATTTTTTTATATTTACTCTATAAGTCACTTTATATTTAAGAACACTCAAAAAATGCGTTATATTTAGGTGAAACCTATGGGCAAAATATTATGGGTCAAATACCATGGGCTAGATTATTATTAATATCATGCAAAAAAACATTCTTAACCCTAATATTAGTATTAATAAAAATAAAAATGGCACATGGTATTGACCCATGGTATTCACGTGGAATGTAGCCTATTTAAATGGGGGGATTAAACCAGCATAGATCCATCTTTACTCTGGATCTACTAAGCACCGAGAGGGATCAAATATCGTGATATGCAAACTAGCATAGAGTGAAAAAATATTTGATCCCTCTCGGGGCTTGGTGTATCAAGAGTAAAAATCGATGTTGTAATTTAATGTATGTTAAACATTTTAACTTGGTTAAAATAAATAAAATAAAATAAAAATCAATTATTAATTTTATTAATTTTTATAAATTACTAATAGTAATTTTTAAGCTCAAGGTTTATGATAACCCATGGTATTGACCCATGGTAATACCATGGGATTCATGTGGGCATAGACTATTTAAAGGGGAAATTATATCATCTTAGATCCATCTTAATTCTGGGTATACCAAGTGCTCAGAGAGATAAATAGATTTCATCCCCCTAAGAGTGGTAGATGTGGAGTTAAGATGGATATAGCTTGGTTTTTATGATAATGAAGATATTAAATAGACTTACGAAATTATATTGTAAAAACATCTTAAGGTGAACAGTTAAAGCTACATTTAGTCACTTCACAAAATTTAGTAAAAAATACCAATATCTCCGTTAATATTGGTTTTTAACTTTTTCGGATTTAACAAAAAAAATTCAAAACAATGAAACCTTATCACTCTTTCTGCATCACCCTCGCAGAAGATTTCTCACCATTTTTCAAACATTCTCAATATGATGTCTTCATGAAAAAGTTTAGGTACTGATGTTGGATTAGTTGTTTGAAAAATAAGTTGGTTTATACAACCTTTCATCTTCTGTGATATTCTTAGTTTGTCCTAATGATCTGTAGGGGTTGGAGCCACTCCACCATATTTTCCTAAAAGGTGGATATTGTTCACCAAAAAGGAAATTAATCTACATGTTACAATGCTATTAAAAAATGCGAGATGTATGAGGGTAGTGAATTATGCTAATAAGCAATTTAGATTGGGAGAGACGTAATTAAATTTTATTATTTAATTGAAGATTTCCAATTAAAATAATAATAAATCTACATTTATATATTCATATATTGATTGGAAGGATTCTCACAATGGTCACTTCTTTCAATTAGATCCCCTTCAAGCCTTTGGGATACCTAATACTTTCTTATATAATATAGTTGGGGCTTGCTACTTGCTGGCGTGTTGGGGTAAACAAACTTGATGTGTTTTTTTTATCTCACAATTGGAGTCTATGGAATAAGAAAGAAATTTGATAACTTGAAAAAAGTGGTAGGAATAAGAAAGAAATTTGATAACTTGAAAAAAGTGGTAGCTTGACAAAAGTTGTAGAGAAAAGATTAATCCCTCCTACCTTGAAAGAACTAGTTGTCAATATCAACACCTACAAGAACTTTGTTGTGGAATATTATTAAAACTAATAGAAGGATATGAAAGAGTGTATTGTAAGAACCTTGAAAAACACTGCCACTGAAACTTGGAACATTGTTTGTAGGAAGAGAAAATTATGTTTCTTTTTTCCAAACATGTATGTTAGTATATTACAATTTAATGAATATGTTTTCCTATTATCATATATGGTTTCATACTTTAACAAAACATTCACCAAGAATTCACAATGGTTTATTATTTAGTAAAAGATTTGCCAAGATCTTACAAGATTTTATAATTCAGCGAAAGATTCTCCATCACTGTACAATATGATATAATCTGGTGAGAGATTCGCCAAAAAAATTATATATACATATTATATTATTGATAAAATCGCCTCCCATTTTTCCTATGTATCATGGTGATTATCCCATTTATTATACATATAAATTTAGGGTGGTTCTTAAAATTTTCCCTGTTGCATTTTTAAAAGAACATAAATGAATACATCTGCATATTGTAAAGAAGAGGAACATGACATTCATCAACACATGAAAACATAAGCCGTTGATAACAGAGTTCGACCAAGAGGGACTACGTCTCTGGGCCCTGGTGTCAAGATGGTGTAGGCCACTGCATTAAGTGTTGTCAATAGTGATGATGTACATAAGAGATGATGTCGCTATCATACAAGGAAAATTCCCTCACGCAAGAGTGGCGCCAAGAGATGTTCCGCTACAGGAACTCTCAATCAAAAAGGACTCCTATTAATATGACACAAACTCATGCATGATGATAATGAGCATCCTGCCAACATGGCATAAAAGGGATCTCAATGCAAACATACATGGCGACACATGAGTATCCCATCAACATAACAACAAGGGGAACTCAAATAAAACATGACGAATCATGACAACAAGTACATCCCACAAATGATTCTGCATCACATCAAGTAGGAATCATGAAACAAGTACGAAAACAAGATCCCACATCAAACATCAAACAAGGATCTGTGCAGCATAATGCATAGAAAAAATAAGTACTTGAACATACTGCATATACCTCACATCCTAGGGCCATCCGAAGAAAAGAATTTCAAACTGTTGAAGCTGGTTGCACCATCAATCTCGCGGCATCGAATTGCATGGAAATGGTTGCTCGCAGGCTGAATGCTGACACCTTCGAGAATTATCCCTTGGTGTATCTCAAGCCTGCAAATTGAGGTCTCTACACAACCTCCAATGGTTGATTTATGCCTTGGTTATTAACAACAAGTTCTTTTTCCTCCTCATGCCTCGTCTTGGTAAGGAGCCTCATGTTTGTCCCCATAATTGGGATCTCCACATCTCCAACTTAAATCATACTAGGTGATGACGAAACCGAAAGGAAATCAACATATTTTACCTCCTCTGTCGATTTGGAAAGAACTGATGAGGGCTCCTCATCATCTGTTGTTGATGGTTCGCTAGCTGTCTCGGCGCATTCCCCAACTTCCTTTCTGACATACCCAAGTCTTGCCTGACAGGGTAATTCTTCTACTTTGATGGGGTTGACAATGCCTTGGTCATTAACACCCAAGCCTTTTCCTTCATACCCCATTTTCTTCAACAGTTTGGAGCCAATTCTTGTGGTATGATTTTCAAAAACAGCGAAATGATCATCAAGAAATATACATGAAGATGGAGAACTACTTTTTACTTCACATGGGTCACGCTACAGCTTTTCCAAGGCCTCATCCTTTGCTTCCAGCTGTCATAGCAAACTATGTTTCTCCTCTTTCTCTTCTTGTAGACGCATATTCTACTCAACATTCTTTGTTTAAAGGTTTTTGTTGTTGTGCTTCAGTTCTTCCAGGGCCTCTTCTGTGTCTTGCAACTAAAGCTACAATCGCTCCTTTTCCTCTGGCTCTTTCTGTAGAGTTTCATACATTATTTCCACCCTTTTGGAAATTTTGAGCATGGTCTCGTACATAGCTTTTTCATCCTCTGTCGCTGCACGTTCCATTGTTCACGCTTGCAATTCACATCCACGCAAAGATCGCTCTGATACCACTTGATCTAGGTTCGGGTGTGACAAAGGACCCTACCAAGACCTTTTACTTTCGTGATGTGTTAAATTGCATTTTTAAAAGATCATAAATGAATACATCTGCATGTTGTAAAGAAGAGGAACATGACAATCATCAGCGCATGAAAACATAAGTCGTTGATAACGGAGTTTGTCTAGAAGGGACTAAGTCTCCGGGCCCTAGTGTCAAGTTGGTGTAGGCCGCTGCATTAAGTGTTGTCAATAGTGATGATGTACATAAGAGGTGATGTCGCTATCAGATAAGGAAAATGCCCTCACGCAGGAGTGGCTCCAAGAGATGTTCCACTACAGGAACTCGTAGTCAAAAAGGACTCCTATCAGTTTGACATAAACTCATGCATGATGATAATGAACATCCTGCCAACATGGCATAAAAGGGATCTCAATGCAAACATGCATGGTGATACATGAGTATCCCATCAACATAAAACAAAGGGATCTCAAACAAAACAGGACGAATCATGACAACAAGTACATCACACAGTTGATTCTGCATCACATCAAGCAGGAATCATGAGACAAGTAAGAAACAGGATCCCACATCAAACATCAAACAGGGATCTGTGCAGCACAATGCATAGCAAAAGAAGTACATGAATGCACTGCATATATCTCACATCTATGGGCCATCTAAAGAAAGGATTTCAAGTTGCTGAAGTTGTTCGTACCATCAATCTCGCAGTGTCGAATCTCATGGAATGGCTTCTCTCACATGAATGCTGACACCTGCACTCCACTTTGAAAAGTGGCCGAGAAATGAAATGACCAAATGGAAAATTTGAATGCACCATCATATTTGTGGCGTTGAATAGTGCAAAATCGACTATCAAATTTCTGAATTCGAAGAAAGTGGAAATCTGGGGCTCAAGGAATCTTTTAGATTCCCCCTACATTCCTCAAAGATTCCATCCTCTGGGTCCTCTACAAATCTTTTGCTTAGACCAAGAAACTGACTGCACCATCGGGTTCGTGTCGCTGAGAGGTGTAAGATCAACATAAAATTTGTCCAATTTGGACACTGCAAAAATTTCACTCTCCTGGAAATTTGCTCAATCATGGCTCCACCTGCAATAAATTAATTAAAAAAAATTATCGCCTCAATTTCTGTGCGCGCTTCTGCTCCTCCATGTCTCTACCTGGGCACATTAATGACTAAGTTTAAATATGCAAAACGTAGGCAAAGTTTACAAAAACTCCATTAGCGGGTTGGTTGGAGATCCGAACATTGTGGAGGAGGTCGGGCGGTCAAACCCCGCCCCCTTCCATTTTAAAAATTTAGTTATGTAAAATGGGAGGGGGCGGGGTTTGACCACCCAACCTTCCCCACAATGTTCAGATCTCCAACCAACCCGCCAACAGAGTTTTTGTAAACTCCGCCCACCTTTTGCATATTTAAACTCAGTCATCAGTGCGCCTAGGCAGAGACATGGAGGAGCAAGAGCACGCACGGAAATCGAGGCGATACTTTTTTTAATTAATTTATTGTAGGTGGAACCATGATTGAGCAAAATTTCCAGGAGGGTGAAATTTTTGCAGTGTCCAAATTGGACAAATTTTATGTTGATCTTACACCTCTCAGTGACACGAACCCGATGGCGCAGTCAGTTTCCTAGTCTGAGCAGCATATTTGCAGAGGACCCGAAGGAGGGAAACTTTAAGGAATCTAGGGGAATTTAAAATATTCCTTGAGCCCCAGATTTCCACTTTCTTAGAATTCAGAAATTTGACAATCGATTTTGCATTATTCGACGCCACAAATTTGATGGTGCATTAAGATTTTCCATTTGGTCATTTCATTTCTCGACCACTTTTCAAAGTGGAGTGCAGGTGTCAGCATTCATGTGAGAGCAGCCATTCCATGAGATTCGATGTCGTAATATTGATGGTATGAATAGCTTTAGTAGCTTGACATCCTTTTCTTCACATGGCCCCTGGATGTGAGGCATATGCAGTGTGTTCATGTACTTCTTTTGCTATGCATTGTGCTGCACAAATCCCTGTTTGATGTTTGATGTAGGATCTTGTTTCTTACTTGTTTCACGATTCCTGCTTGATGTGATGTGGAATTAGCTGTGTGATGTACTTGTTGTCATGATTCGTCATATTTTGTTTGAGATCCCTTTATTGTATGTTGATGGGATACTCATGTGTCGCCATGCATGTTTGCATTGAGATCCCTTTTATGCCATGTTGGTGGGATGTTCATTATCATCATGCTTGAGTTTATGTCATACTAATAAGAGTCCTTTTTTCTGAGAGTTCCTATAGCGGAACATCTCTTGGAGCCACTCCTACTGATGGCATTTCCTTGTATGATAACGACATCACCTCTTATGTACATCATCACTATTGACAGCATTTAATGCAGTGGCCTACACCATCTTGACACCGGGGCCCAGAGACATAGTCCCTCCTGGACGAACTTCTTTATCAACGGATTATGTTTTCATGTGCTTATGATTGTCATGTTCCTCTTCTTTACAACATGTAGATGTATTCATTTATGTTCTTTTAAAAATGCAATTTAACACATCACGAAAGTAAAAGGTCTTGGTAGGATCCTTTGTCACATCCGGACCTGGATCAGTATGTCAGGGTATGGGAAAGGCTCCCACCCATGTGATCACTTTGTAGTAGATTATGTTTAAATCAATTGGATTTCCTTCAAATATGTGTTTATTCCTTGCAATCCATATCTCCCAGATTGTATATATGGGTGTTGTTGATTGTCCAGTAGTTCTTGCATACCATTGAGAAATGGACTCGTCCAAATTTGTAGCTGAGAACTGTGGGATGTTCAATAGATATGCAATTTTCCCCCAAATTTGAGCAGTGGTGGGACAGAGAAAGAAAATGTGATCTGCAAATTCTAATGAATTTCTACAAAAAAATGCACATATAAGGACCCTGAAAGCCCTTGTTGAGTAAATTATCCCATGTCAATATTTAATTCTTCCATACTAACTAGATAGACAAAGTGATTTTAAGAGGGATCTTCAGTTTCCATACCTTGTAAAACCAAGAAATCTGTTGGAGATTGAGTCTCTAAGTGATGTAATATTTATATGTTTATGCTACCATAGGTGCTTGATTGAGCATCTACCTGCTCCAAGTGATATTATCTCCCCGTGGGTTATGGAATAGAACCGTCTAGCCGAGAGAAGTGGTGAAATCTCTCCAATTGTTCTCAAACTGTCTAATCATGCCCAATTCTGAAGCTGATTTCCAAATAGGGCATCCATATTGTAATATGTTGGTCGCTTGGCTCAGGAAAAAGGTTCCTTTCTGTTGATGATTTCCAAATTGTGTTCTTGTAATTTATGCTCTCCATTCAATCCTTTGATATTATGGGTGCCTATAAGAATGCCCCCCCCCCCATCTCCAAAATCTCACACCATCCTCTTTCGCCACCATGGAAGTATCTTCAAGTGGCTCCTATAGATTATGGATCCATAATTCTTAAGTGTGGTATTATTTCTGAATAACTCTTCCATTGTATGGTTTCTCAAATATTTCGAATGAATGATATCTTGCCAAATTCCACTACCATTAACAACTCTCCAGAATGATTTTATGAGCAGAGCATTTCCAAAGGTATAATTATTTAACAATCACCATCCTCCAAATTCCTTTGGAATAGTTAACTCTGACCATTTGCATAGATTCATCTTAGGAGTCTTTGCAGCGCTCCAGAGAAATCTGGTCATAATAGAAGTGAATTTTTTGACAATAGCTCTAGGAATCCTGAAGAGATGTGCCCAAAATACAAAAATACGTTGTAGTGTCGCCTATACCAGAATGAATTTGCCTCCCAGAGAGAGGAATCTATGAGTCCAGTTTGATAACTTCTATTTATATTTATCAATCAACCAAAGCCAATCTGAGTTCATGTAATTGTAGAGTTTGATTTTGTATCCCAAGTAGGATATACCATCCTTCAATCAATCTTTTGCAACTCCAAAAATATCTGCAATATAATCAATATCTGACATGTCCCAACATAATAATATAAAATGGATTTGCTACCATTTGTTTGGAGTCAAGAGGTTGCTCCATATTATCTATATATTCAACCATGTTACAATAATTTTTTCCTGGAGTTATACATTTTAAATAAGTAAATAATTGATTGAATGATAATTTAGAAAATCAAATATGATGATTTGAATATATAACATAACATCAATTTCTAAATCTTAATTTAATTCATACGTGTAATACCTGCGACTTTCCAAGTGACTTTCTTTAAACACCCTTTTTCTTAATTAATAAAATAATTAATTGCAAATAATGTATTGATTTCTAATTTCTTACATAAAAACACCTTGAATGACTATTTTTAGGGTTTCTAATATAAAGAATGTACCTAAATGTGTGCAACGTGGTTGATTCCCTTCACCATATTCATTTGGGGCTATGAATTCTTTGATAATTATTACTATAATTACCTGAGTAAAAAAAATAAGGCACTCTAAATCTTGAGCTTGACAGTAAATTGTGCCTATCAAGGGTGATGAGAGGTGCATTACATACACTACCAAGGTATATAATTAATAAAATTCCCATTTAAATCAATATAGCAGTTTAGGTTTTATAAGCACAGATGTTTAGGGGCAATTTTTCTTATTTATATTTTCACGGTTCGAGGGTCTTCTTTTAAAGAAAAAATGCAATGTGTGAGAAGTACATTTCTTTTGAATGCCCCTTATATATAATAATTGAAATTGACACTCTTCAAATTTGAAGTGATTGGTATAATGTATAAACAGGAAATAGCATGCCATTTAGGTGGAAATAGTAGATTTGAGAGATTGTCCAATGTTGCAGATTTCCATTTTTTAATACTCAACAGATGTACTACTAATGAATGAACAAACAAATAATGTCTCTGTAGATTGATTGGTGAGTGAAGACAATCTGAAAACTTGGTTTTGGCCATAATATTGTTTGTCATGGAAGCTAACAATGTTATGACCTCATGTGCCATGTGTCCTAATTATGCATAAGATCTTTGCAAGGATTATTAGAGAAGGCATCTATGAAAGATTGGATTGTAAACATTGTAGTCCAAAAATTGGAGCTTATCATTTGAGAATCTTATTTGCATTGTTGCAACTAATGAGACTAAGTATATAGATGCATTAGATATGGACAACGATGACAACATGGAAACTAAAATTAATACGAAGGCATGGCACAAGTTGCTCCTTTGTATTGAATATCAAACCACACACAACGTTGATGGTATATCACGTGAAAAGTCTGGGCCAATTTGTGTTGAGGATTAAGGAGAATCTGCGGCCAATGTGAGGAGAATCAAATGTTGGTTTGTAGACATTTTTCGCTTGTATGTATAGAAGACTAAAATTTTCCAAGCTAAGAAGAGTACATACATCCAAGCCACCCATGACCTTGTCCTTCAGTGATCAGGTGCTTAGTATTTAGCTCAAAAATAAAAGTGCTCAGAATCTCTCAAAACCTAAATGACCGTGTTTGTCTCGACGATACGATCCCAACACAACTTGTTTCACTCAAAACAAAGTTCGTATGAGGAAGATATCACATTCTTTCCGCTTTGCCAAACAAAAGAATTTTTGAAAAAAATAAGTATAGTCTCTGCAAAGTAAGCAATCCATACTGCTAACATGGTAGGTAACTGGGCAGGTCAACGGGATGGTCAACATCCAACCAGGTCTCGCCAAGTGGTGCATTGCTATTGGTCTGCAGGTGTGGTGATTTGGTTTGATATTATTGGTTGGAGGATGGACCAATGAGGAGGGGACAAGTGGCAAGCTCGGAGGCCGCCAAGTGTCCCTCCAAAATGTCGGGCATATCAGCGCGCAATTGCAAGAAAAATTATGGGCAAGTCGGTGGATTCGAACCCGTGACCTCGCACGAACAAACTACATGCCTCACCGCTCTACCGCAATGGTGGTTCTTACAAGTCTATTGTCGCAAAGCGTATATATGAAGCTTAACCGTAGTGGTTGGTGGGGAGGAGGGAGCTAGCCCGCAGGCCAGCCCCCTCCCATGTGACCATTGATAGTTAACCTCAAGCTAACGGCTTTCCATAACCGTCGCCAACACAACCCATAACTGTGACATTCACCACTCATATGTGACACCACCACTAACCCCAGTAGCTAACGATTAGCAGAACCACACAATTAGTGCTAATCTGGATTGTCACTTAATTAATCTAAGTTTATCCAACAGTTAATGCGCAGTTAGCTTGGCGGCACTTCTGGCAGACTGACAAATTCGGGGATTTCTCCAAAATTAGCAGGACTAACTGGAGTTCCTCCAATTTTAGTGGAGTTTTACTAGGAGAAATTGATTTTGCCATAACTTTTGCAAAATTCAACCAAATTGGGAACATGAAAAGGCATTCCTAGATGATTTTGATGTTCTGAGCACATTGAAGTAGGTTTCAGGAGCAATAGAGTATTGTAAACATCATTTTTTTCCATTTTGAGATAAAACATAGGGCCAAGCCATGGAAGCTAGACCAAGGTGATATAGCCCAGGAGGGGTGAACTCCTTCATCAAAACATTGTGTTAAGTGTTCATTTTGATGGTTTACTGTACATTTGTTTGTTTTTGTTCAACACTTAACTTTCATGCTATTTTTCTCAAGAATTCAACATACAAATTTGACAAAATTTACCTGTTCATTCACAAATACCATAAAGGAAACCTATGCACATGAAGCAAAAGATAAGCAATTGTTTTTAATTTTGAAGTTGAAATTAGCACAGAAAAACTAACATTCAACAACAGATCAAGTTGGTATCAGAGGAAAGGTTATTTTCTTGATTGCTTGAGTTTTGTGAAAATAGGGTTTTAATGGTTACAAATTTGTGATGCTTACAAGATTAAAGTTGTAGAGAGGAGAAGGGAAACTATTAGTTGCAACTCCTGAGGTAATGACCAGAAGAAGGAGAGCCACAAGGCCACAATCTCCACCCAAAGTTCCAACCCTAGCTGCACTTGAAACACATCAAGTTTTACCTTCAATTGATATTGAGGAGGTATAATCAGTACCAGAAGTTGAGCTTGAATCCAAAGCCATCATGACTGGAGCAGGAGAGACGGGAGGTCTTTAAGAAGAGGAAGCATTCAAGAAAGCTTTCTATGACTTAATTGACATGGTTAGAGTCCTCTATGAAGAGAGGAATACTAGAATGGCTGGAGAGAGTTCTAATTCCCCACATCGAGAGGGAAGCTCAAAAGATAAAAAAAAAAAGATGAAAAGAAGGATTCAAAGGGTAATGGAGGAAAGCCTCCTCCATCTCCACCATATTCATCTTCCTCATCATCTTCATCATCCTCATCATCTCAAACAACATCATCTTCCACTTCCACCACAAAAACTATTCATACTCATTCAAAAACCCCAAAGGAAAAAAGTCCCTTACTCAAATTGGACATTAAGTTTGAACTTCCCATGTACCATGGTGAGGTGAATGCAGAAAAGTTAGACAATTGGATTCGACAATTGGAGGTTTATTGTAGAATTTAGAACCTTCAAGACCACTAAAACTATTCATACTCATTCAAAAACCCCAAAGGAAAAAACTCCCTTACTCAAATTGGACATTAAGTTTGAACTTCCCATGTACAATGGTGAGGTGAATGCAGAAAAGTTAGACAATTGGATTCGACAATTGGAGGTTTATTGTAGAATTTAGAACCTTCAAGAAGATGACATAAAAATCCAGTTGGCTTCATTAAGGCTAGAAGGAGTAGCACTAGTTTGGTGGGAAGCAAATACTCAAGAGGAAATGTGAATTCATGGTAAGATATCCATTTCTTGGGTTGAATTTGTTTCTGCAATTAAAAGAAAGTTTTATCCTTTAGCCTATATGCAAAAAGCCATTATGAGTTGGAAAAATTTTAGGCAACTCAAGGGCCAAATAGTTCAAGACTATACCCAGGAGTTTAGGAAGAGGGCTTTGTTGTTAGGAGTAAACTTGAATTCCCAAGATACACTGTTGAAATATATTGGGGGTTTACATTCCTACTTAAAACACACTATCCTTATGTTCAATCCAAGCAACTTAGATGAGGTATGTGTGCAAGCCACGCACCTTGAAGCAAGAGGAAAGAACATTTAGGAAGAGGGTAGTAAGAAGAAGCCATTCAAGGGTAAGGAGAAAGAGAAGGGTGGAAAAGGAAAAGGAAAGAAGAATGCAAGTGTGAAGAAAGAAGGGAAGAAAACTATATGCCAACATTATTCCAAAGTTGGGCATGATGAAACCCATTGTTGGAAACTACATCCCAAACCAAGGCCTAAGAAACCAAACAATAAGGGAAAACAAAATACTACCGCTACCACACAACGTGATCTTAGATCTGATTCTGGTGATGAGACCAATATTTCAGCCATGGTCACAAAAGGAAAAGAAGCGATTGCAAGCACTATTTCCTCACATAGTCACAACAACACTCCATGATCCGAATGCAAAATGGCATCAACCCATGGTATTCATCCACCCATGTTATTCATCCACCCATGGTATTGTAAGTGACATCCACCCATGGTATTCATTCACCCATGGTATTCGCCCATGGTATTGTGACATCCACTCATGGTATTCATTCACCCATGGAATTGACCCGTGGTATTGTGACATCCACCCATGGTATTCATTCACCCATGGAATTGACCCGTGGTATTGTGACATCCACCCATGGTATTCATGGGTGGATGTCACTTACAATAACATGGGTGGATAAATACCATGGGTGGATGCCACTTACAATACCATGGGTAAATTCCATGGGTGGATGAATACCATGGGTTGATTCCATTTTGCATTCGGATCACTCCAAATGAAGAATCAAGGATAGAGTTGTTCCATGTAAGGGTAATTTCAAATCATACAAAGATTGATGCATTATTATATAGTGGGTCACAATCAAAATTAATTTCAAAAGACTTGGTAAAAAAGATTAACCTTGAAACTATACCTCATCATAAGCCATATCCCTTGGGTTGGATAGTCAATAATGAAAATTTACAGGTTACAAGGAAATGCTTATTCGGGTTTACCATTACTAAAAAATTCATTGATGAAGTTGAGTTAGATGTAGTTCCACTTGGCATCTCAAGAATCATTTTGGGAAGCCCATATTTGTATGATAGGAAAGCAGTATTTTATCGCCATGAGAAAAAATTTCTACTGCTCAAGGATGGAGTGGAGTACATTGTGAGAGTCCATCGCAAAAAGTTAAAAATTCCTTTGGTTAATGCAGGGCAGATGAAGAGACTAGTAAATGCAAGTTAAAATTTTGTGCTTCTCATGATCAAGAAAAATAATGATACTGATTATGAATCTTTTGAAGGTTGTGATGATAAGTTAAAATATGATTTGTTTGATGTGGTAAGCAAGCATTGCGAGATGTTTCAGGAACCAAAGGGGTTACCCCCCAAGAGGGGAATTCAGCATGAGATACAGCTGCAGCAGGATGTTCCACTTCCAAACATTAGCATGTATCACATGTCAATATGGAGAGCATGGAAATCAAGAAGAAAATTCAAGAATTGTTAAACAAAGGTATCATACGCCCATTTACTTCACCACGTGGTTCACCCATTGTCTTGGTGCCAAAGAAGGACGAGACTTGGCGCATGTGTGTGGATTTTCGTGCAGTGAATAAAATAATGGTAAAGAATCATTATCCACTCCCAAGAATTGATGATTTGCTTGATCAATTGAGGTATGCGAAGTATTTCACTAAGTTAGACTTATGAAGTGGTTATCATCAAGTTAGAATAGTTGAAGAGGAAATTTGGAAAACCACATTTAAAACTAAACAAGGATTGTTTGAGTGGCTTGTTATGCTTTCAATCTTACAAATGCTCCAGTTACTTTCATGAGAGTTATGAATGATGTATTGAGACCATTTTTAGATGACTCTGTCACTGTTTACTTAGATGATATTCTCATATTCAGAAAATCTAGAGATGAACATGGCATGCATGTGAACAAAGTACTTGATGTCTTGATAAAAGAACAGTTGTTTTTAAAGATGTCGAAGTTTGAATTTGGACAGACTTCTTTAGTGTATTTGGGACACATTGTTGGAGGAGGTGAGCTGAAGATAGACCCCTCTAAGGTTGAGGTCATTCTAAATTGGCCCAAGCCCAATACAGTTACAGAGGTAAGAAGCTTTCTAGGGGCAGCACAATATTGGAGGAAATTTATTGCTAATTTTTCTTCCATTACAGCACCACTACATGCATTTACTAGTGTCAAGAAATTCTTCCATTGGGGAGATGTACAGCAAAAAGCATTTGATGCTTTAAAACAAAAGATCAGTTCAGCACCGGTATTGGCTCTTCCGGATCTTAGACAACCATTTGATATTCAAGCAGATGCTAGTGATTAAACCATGGGAGCAATTCTTATGCAGCATGGTAAGCCCATTTCATTTCATTCTGAAATTTTTAATGGAGTTGTGACTAACTATCCCACTTATGATAAAGAAATTTACGCATTGGCACAAAGTGTTAACAAATGGAAACACTACTTGATGGGAAAGGAGACCATTATCCATACCGACCATCAACCATTACAATACTTACAATCATAGTCAAAGTTGCAGCAATCATGACACTTCAGATGAATTGGTTTTCTACAACAGTTTCATTTGGTTATCAAGTACAAAAAGGGAATCTACAATAAGGTAGTTGATATGCTTTCTAGGCCTATTGTAAATTCATCTATTATACTCAAGCACAATTATGTTTTACATGAAAGTTACATTGAGCAATATGCATATGATAATGAATTTCAAGATGTGTATGCAAGCTTGAGGCAAGGAAACCAAATTGAAGAGTTATATTACCATGTACATAACAGTTTTTTGTATCACTTGGGCAAGTTATGTATTCCACAGGGAGAAAGAAACAATATCATAAGGGAGGCACACACTTCATTGATTGTTGGACACTTTGGTGTAGGCAAGACAGTAGCGAATCTCCAAAGGTATTGTTATTGGCCACACATGTTTGATAATGTATCTCGTTTCATTAGAGGATGTTCTTTGTGTGCAACAAGTAAACCTAGCAATAGGAAACTAGGATTGTACACTACACTTCCGGTAAAATTTGTGGGATATGATGGACACTAAGTTGAAGAAGACTACAACCTTTCATCCGCAAACATGTGAAAAAACCGAGGTGGTCAACAGGATAGCCATTCATCTTCTTAGAGGATATTGTAGAAAACATCCCAAGTTGTGGGATGAATAGTTGCATTACATACAACATGCATACAACAGGGCAAAGCATTCTTCCACAAACACATCGCCATTTGAGGCATGTTTTGGGTACTTGCCAAGATCGCCATTGGACTTCATCTTTGAGAAAGATGTCGCCATCGATGGTCATAGTGACATTGATAAGGCAAGGAAGTTCATTGAGCAAATTCAGTTGATACATCACACAGTGCAAGAACAACTTGAAAAGAGTCAGAGTAGCTACAAGGCAAGGCATGACAAACACCGTGTCGATCATAAATTTCAAGTTGGAGATGAAGTTTGGTTATATATTAGCAAAGAGAGACTTCAAGGGGAAGGTAAAAAGTTGAATCCAATCTGTTATGGTCCTTTTAAAATTCTAGAAAAGATTGGTAACAATGCATTTAAGCTAGATTTGCCTCCTTATATGCAAATATACTCTGTTGTTAATGTTGAGAATTTGAGATTGTTTGAGCCTCCTTTGATTGATGATCAAGGAGAGCATGTTCAGCTACCATCAATAGATGATTTCTCGCCAGAATATCTTGATGAACTTCAGCAAGATCTCATACTTGATAGAAGAACCAGAACTTCAAAGAGAGGGAATGTCGAATACCTTCGAGTGGGACTGAAGGGAAAAAATCCTTCTAAGGGAAAATGGTTGCAAATTAAGAAGGTGAGGGAGTTGTACCCTCACCTGCTGAAAAATTGATAGTATCTTTTGGGCTCTAAAAGGCTTCCAATGGGAGGAATGATCAGGTGCTCAGTACTCAGCTCAAAAATCAAATTTCTCGGAATCGCTCAAAACTTAAACGACCATGTCTGTCTCGAAGATACGATCCCAATGCGACTCGTTTCACTCAAAACAAAGCTCATATGAGGAAGATATCACGTTCTGTCCGCTTTGCCAAACAGAATAATTAAAAAAAAAAAAATACAATCACTACACAATCAGTAGTACGTACTGCTAACGTGGCAGGTGACTGGGAAGGTCAACGGGATAGTCAACAGCCAACTAGGTCTCTCCAAGTGGCATGTTTCTATTGGTTTGTAGGTGTGGTGATTTGGCTTCATATTATTGGTCAAAGGATGGACCAATGAGGAGGGGATAAGTGGCAAGCCCGGAGGCCGCCACGTGTCCCTCCCCAAAGGTTGGGCACATCGGCATGCAGTGGCAAGAAAAATTATGGGTTGTTTGGTGGAGTCGAACTTGCGACCTCACCCGAACAAACTCCATGCCTTACCGTTCTACCGCAATGGTGGTTCTTACAAGTCTATGATCGCAAAGTGTCTATATGAAGCTTTACCGTAGCGATTGGGGGGAGGAGGGAGCCAGCCCGTCGGCCAGCCCCCTCCGATGTGACCACTGACACTTAACTGCCAGCTAATGGCTTTCCATAATTGTCATCCAACACAACCCATAACCATGACATTCACTGCTCATATGTGACACCACCACTAACCTCGGCAACTAACGGTTAGTAGAACCGCACAATTAGCGCTAATCTGGATTATCACTTAACTCATCCAAGTTTATCTAATAGTTAATGTGCATTTATCTTGGCGAAACTTCTGAAAGACTGACAAATTCGTGGATTTCTCCTAAATTAGCAAGACTAACTGGAGCTCCTCCAGTTTTAGTGGAGTTTTACTAAGAGAAATTGATTTTGCCATAACTTTTGAAAAATTCGACCAAACTGGGAACAGTAAAAGGAATTCCTAGATGATTTTGATGTTCTTAGCACATTGAAGCAAGTTTCAGGAGCAGTAGAGCATTGTAAACAACACTTTTTTTTCCATTTTGAGCTAATACAGAGGCCCAAGCCATGCAAGCTGGACCAAGGAGGTGTAAGGTGAAATCCTTCATCAAAACACTATGTTAAGTGTTCATTTTGATGGTTTTTTGTAAATTTGTTTTCTTTTGTTCAACACTTTACTTTCATTCTATTTTTCTCATGAATTCAACATAAAAACTTGATAAAATTGTTCATTCATAAACACCATAAAGGAAACCTATGCACATGAAGCAAAAGATAAGAAAATGTTTTTAATTATGAAGTTGAAATTAGCACAGCAAAACTAACATTCAACAACAGATCATTCAGCCACAATATGTGGCCAATCCATGTGGAGTTAAATCACTATATGTATTATGTACATGTCGTATAGGGCATGGATATGCTAAGGCTGAGAGAAGCTTGGTTAGGGTTTGGAAAGAAATTTACATATCAAACATTAGAGGACTAAGGTTTTGATAGGGAATGGTTTGAAAGCATGGTGTTGATTTGTGGAGCAACCCTTCACAGATTATTAATTAGGGTTTAAGACTCTAAGCCTTGTTGCATTCGTAAGGGTCAGGATTTTGAAGGATCTATTGTTAGGGGATCTTGAGTGATTTCTTCCAGCAATGGAATTCCCCCTCCCAACGATAAGACTGTGGTGACTCACGCTTGGTCAAAACCCTAGTTATCCAAGTGTAGTTACAATAAACTTGCTAACAAAGTTGGCCTAAGTTGTGATTTGGCTCTCATTATCTTAAGTTGGCCTGAGTGTTATTAGAAGAGATCTATCGACCAAATGGAAATGGTGTTATTTAATACTTTAGGTGCTTTTGTGCATCGAATCACACCAATCGATATGATGGGCAATCCTTAGGGGGATTCTTATAACTTCTTGTCCCCCAAATCTGGCACACATTTTTAGTCCCTACGGCAAGCACAACTGGGGTTATAGTAATCGAAAATGTGGAGTTAACATTAGTTTCAGTCGGTTATTGTTACGAATAACCAAAAAATTTAAGGATTGTAGCGTATTTTCATAATGCAATCGGTTTGATCATTTTATTTGGCCTCTTCCCGAGGCGGAGACGCTAAAATCATATGTTATATTCATATTTTCACTTCACATTTTGAAAGAGGTAAACTAATGATAGAATTAGCTAAAGACATTAAATGTTATGACGAATGAGTAGTTGCTTGGGAGGCACTATTACTTACACTAAGTTATTCTGGCACTAAACTAATTGTCTCGGTGTCGGAACTAGATTCACTTCAGTGTCACGAATTACAAGAGAGACATTTGTTGAAATTTTGCATGGAAATACACACTTGTATTCACTTTGAAAGACTATATTGCAGTTGGACTTCCAAAGACTATATCGTTGTCGGCCTTCATTAGATTTTTTTAGATTTCACAAATAGGAATTTCTCTAATTCTTTTTGTAGATTTTACAAATAGGAACTGATCCAATGTTGGATGCTTTGATTCTCGTGGCAGGAAGCATCTGCGGATATTATAGGATACTCGAGCTACATTATACCTGCAGACAACAATGATGGAGAACATGGAGAGTGCACCGTATTAGACCCTTGATTTCTCAACAATACACAACATGTTATTTGAGACATCTAATTTTTAAGTAACACGACATATTATATTTTCTCCCTGTGATGTTTTTCACTTATGATAGCAAAAAGAGCACTGCTTCAGGCACTAGATTTCTTAGCAATACATCACACTGTTCGGGGCATGTTTTTTCAACATCACAATTTATATTATTCAGGGTATATGATTTTTTAGTAAGAAATCATAATACATCTCATTGTCTATGATCTATGATCTTTCCAACTATGAAATTAAATGGAGGATAGATCAATTTGAGGCACATGATTTTTTCACAGATATTGAAAAAACAAATATTGAATCTCTATATATTGATTTGAAACACTTTGAATCTATAAATATTGAATCATATATTTCTATACCTTGAAAAAACAAATATTCAATCTACATTTCTATAGATTCAGTACATGAAAAGATAAATATATTTCTATAAATTCAATTCCTTGAAAAAAATACTTGAATTACTTCAAAATCAATGACCTAAAGCAACCGAAGTAGCACCCGTTGAAATGCCAATGAAGTTTACCTAATAGTTTCATTTGTTGAACCGCTTGTTGACCCAAAATCCATCAATCCAATTGCTTAGTCACCAGTCCTAGTTCGAGTGACAGAGCCAGTCCCGATAGCTTGGATATATAAATCCCGTGTCAATATATTGAATGAAAGTTGATTCTGCAAAGGCAAGTGCAGAGAAAAAGGGCATGGCCCATTCCATATTATTTCCTAGCATCTGAACTAACAGAAGCAAAGATATATGGAGGAGAGAAGGAAGTACCTTAAACAGTCCCGTCGGCATCAATTGAAGCACCAATAACAATCAAACACACTAAAAGAATAGCATAATCTAACCTTGTCATAATTGGACATATAAACTCAAAATTATCTGAATTTTAGATGAGAGCACAGATTATATAGAATACCATTACACAGTCGAAATTGGCCCAAAATGATGCCCAAAAAACAACAGTTACGTTGAGCGCTATATAAACCATTAATTTCATTTCATATTTGGGAGGCTTAACAATATTCCAAGTTGTTGCAAGTCAAAAAGTGTGCATTTGAATTCCCAAATGCATTCGAGTTATACCCTCGAGATGAAATTTTGCAAGTTCGATGTGTTGAGTTTTGGTGATGCCTGTGGAAAGCTTGAAATAGGTTAGCCAAAATGGCTAGGTAGCCGAGAAAATGATGGTTTTCCTATGTTGTCCAAATGTTCTTCAGGAGTTCGTCCATGCTCACACTGTTAAGTGGCTTGCTGGTGTCTCCGAGTTGGTTTTGGACCTCCTCCAGCATTAAAATGTATAAATAATTTTGACCAACAAGTGGTTGGAACTGAGACATTCGTCTGCCATTAGAGGACAACATTGTGTGGGAACCCATTCCCTGAGAGCCTCTGTGAGCCCAAACCGAGGCTTGCGTTTTATTTTGAAATTCTTCCTCTATTGGGTATCGAACCTGAGACCTACCAATGTTGTTGTGCTCTCTTTTCTTGGACGAGGGTCGCACAAGGATCGACCCAGGTATTGAAATTTACAGTTATAGATGCCTTGAAAATGGGCTCTAGTCATTCAGCTTAGGGAAAACAGAGATTTGGCCATCTGGGCCTCGTCATTTCGAGCCAAAAAAGCTTTGCAAACACAAAACATCATTTCATACAGAGGCCAAAACCCTGATCAAGTTAAACTGGTGACAAAAATGAAAATGAAAGAAAACATTTACCTGCAAACCCAGTTGGGGGACCTTCATACCGAGAATTCGGAAGATGGGAGCAAACTTGCTACAATAACCATTGTAATTGTGTTGCTTGACACCTACGATTCATAAGACACTTGTGCCTATTCGTGTTCCTGTATGTGCCATATATATGATTATATTATGTTGGGCAGGTGTTGTGGGAACTCTCGTTCCGTCTCGGTAAAGGTCATGCCTACACGTAGGACCAATTACTCCATAAAATATTGACAATAATTTCCAAATCCTTAATATTGTCACTGCACCTTTGAGACAGTCTCTTAGATATTCTTAGTGATTTATACCATCTATCTGGTAGAAAGTAGTGATCGACTCGTACTATGCTTCTCAAAACGAAGAGACATAAGTCATGGCTCCAACCAATTTTCATGTTATTATATAAAAATAAAATAATTGTTTTGAATTATCTTTGATGTTATGATATAAAAGTATAATAAATTAGTATACTAATTTTGATAACCTCGTCCTATTTGCTTCTATTGAACAATCGTCCTAGACACAGAGCATATACAAAGATCCACTACACTTAATATACTATGCATTCTAGAGGAAACAAAAACTTGCAGATACACCTCCTTTGCTCGTATATGCGTCTATATGAACCTCAACCAGGCTCTCCCAGATGCGGTAAGTGTTTTTCATGATGACATTGAATGGGTTCAGCCGATTGACTATGAACATGTGCCTTTTAGATGTCGGAGATGTCATGCCCTGGGACATTTATTCAGAGACTATCCTTTAACGCAAAAACCCTCTCCTGCCTCTAGACCAGATGCATCTGAAGCAGCTGGCTTTACCAAAGTAGCAAATCGCCGGAAATCCTACAAGAAACAAGCCTCAAAGCCCAAAATGCCGCAAACCAGTCCCTCCGGGCCCTCAACAAGCAACAGTTTTGAAGTTTTAGCTCACCAAACGGATCCGAGCTCGGATTCTCCCGCCCCACCAGAGCCAGAGTTGATGAAAGACAATCATTCGAAGCAGGCGGATCCCACAGCGCCTCATGCAGATCCTCGAGTTAAGGGAGCTTCCACCTCCGATAAGCAAAAGGAACCAATGTGGAATACTCAAGTTATGGAGATGGAGGTCCCACAATCTAATGCCAGTCTAGAAGAGGAACCGAATGAGGAATCAAACTATCCACAGATCATGGAGGAAAAAATGTTGGAAATAATACTGAGAGGGGGGGGTGAATCAGTATTATCTAATTATTTTTGCCAATCTTCCTTATTTGTTCTTTGAATTATTTTTGCATGTCAGTACCATAAAATAATGAACATGAACAACGAAAACAGATAGTCACACCAAAGAACACAAGATGTAAGGTGGAAACCCAATGTGGGTGAAAACCACCTGCTGCAATATGTCTCTATCTTATTTCAAATTAGAAACTCCTTTTACAATGGTTTTGTACTGGTGCAGTCCTTTACCAGTACGCAGGCTACAACCTGCAGAGAGCTACAACTCTCTCTCGTTTTCCAGTCTCTCCTGGAAGGGAGCTACAACCCCCTACTTCTTTTCATAAAGCATCAAATGATCATCAAGTACATATCAGTTACAGTCCACTACAGTTATCAGATCAGCAATAACAGAACTAACCCAGAACACCTTATCAACAGAGAAATACAATCAACAGAACATCTTAAGACAGGGACGCAGTTTTCCCTTCTGTGGCCTGCGTCAAGACGCAGTTCACCTTCTGCTCTCCTGCATCCACACGCAGAGATCCTTCTGCTGCTCTGCGTACCCACGCACTGTTCCTTCAACTGCTCTGCGTCCTGTTGCTTCAGGGACGCACCCAAAATCACTATCGCGCCGCGTCCTGTTGCTGCAGGGACGCACCCAAAGACACTATCGCGCCGCGTCCTGTTGCTTCAGGGACGCACCTGAACCTTGGTCGCCCTGCGTCCCCACGCAGATCTCCAGTTACTAAACTGCGCCCCGAACGCACCTGAACTTCGTCTGCCCTGCGTCCCCACGCAGGTCTCTTTCTACTGCACTGCGTCCCGGCGCACTTTCCTTTCACTGTACCTGCGTCCCTTCGGGTATGAATGATTTCAAGACTTTAAGTGTAACCCAAACAGTCAGATCTACAGATCTGATTTTGCGCCAAAGAGATCTCAGTCCTTCAGTAGATTCGCCTTTTAGATCTAGACCAGATCTCACCCTATAAGATATTCAACCAAAGACATGCCTAAGCCAAATGATCTCCTTTGCTTTATATAGGCAAGCTCCTCCTCAAATCATGGAACAATACCATGAGCCGACACCATAATAACACAATACCGTCGGCTAGATACCAAGAGTAAAACACAAGAAACCCCCACGTGAGCTTTTCTCTGCCTAGAAATGTGTGCACTGGGTGGACGCACCTCCTGAACAGCTGGCCTGCGTCCGGGGACGCGGTCCCTGCATGGTGTACCTGCGGGTACGCACCTTCTGAACTGATATCCTGCGTCCTTCTTAATTTTCAATAAAATGAGAGCCTTGCCACGGGAGTTGCCATCAAGTACAACATCTGTAACATATAGCCATACCAGAAACATAATGCCAACAATCTCCCCCTTTGGACTTGATGGCAACCTCACAAACTTCAGCATCATTCTCCCCCTTTGACATCAAGGGCAAAGGGGTATGCTCCCCCTAAGATCATGCTCCCCCAGAACCAGATCCACCATGAAAGAGATAGAGACATATTGCAGCTATTTCCAAGATCTCCTTCTGACCATCCTCCATAATGCCAACAATCCATTGTATGCTCCCCCTGAACCTGTACCATCTCCTAAGTCTGTTCTGCTCCCCCTGAGCCTGAGCCAACCATGACTGGGTCTATTCTGCTGCCCTTTCTTCATATACGCGACTTTGCAGCCTGTAACTCGCGTATATACGCGACTTGTCTTTATTATATTAGCGTATGCAGGATGGAATACTGAATTTCATCACTTTCAGATTCCCCTGTGTCTGTTATGTCCGCTGTCTGAATTATGCCACACTTTTCTGTCTCTGTCTTCTTCACTTCCTGCAACTGTGATGATGTATGGTCCTTTTGTTTTGAATTTTGAAATCTGCTCCTGCATTCCCTTGCTTTATGCCCATAGTTGTTGCATGTATAACACCTTACATTTTTCATGTTCCTCCTATCACAATCAATTGCTTTGTGTCCATATGCATTGCAGGCAAAGCAATATCCTCTGAAATACCTGGGATGCGATGATCTTTCTTGAACCATTCTACTTCTACATCTGGCTGCAACATGTCCAAGATTATGATATGCATTGCATTTGGGAATGTGAAGTGGTTGACTTCTCTTCCAAGCTAGAGTACATTTGGAATTGTGATATGAATTTAAAATTGAGAATTTAATGGGGAAGTACATTTGGGAATGTGAAGTGGTTGATTTCTCTTCCAAGCTAGAGTACATTTGGAATTGTGATATGAATTTAAAATTGAGAATTTAATGGGGAAGTACATTTGGGAATGTGAAGTGTAATTACATGGGGAGGACCATGTCTCCTCCTTAGTAAATGTGAGGGTACATTGGGGAATGTGAAATGAATAAATATATATTGATGATAAGATGGAGAGGACTTTGTCTTCTCCTTATTAAATGTGAAGGTACATTGGGGTGTGTGAATGAATAAATATATTTTGAATTAATGGAAGGAGACCATATCCTACACAATATTCAAATTGAGAAGGTAAGTGGGGAATTTGAATAATGGAAATCATAAATTTATTTTAGACCAATATTCCTCAATATTTTCAGATAATGTAAATATTAACACAATTTGTAGGATAAGATTTAAGTGGGGCATTACATACACCCCTCCTTCAGAAAACTTCGTCCCGAAGTTAGAATGAAAAGATACAAGGAGTTTGAAAGCATAGCAACCAGAAAGAGTTATAGCATTAAAATTCGATGAGTCAGATAATGGCATTACTTCCCATCAAGAGTCTCCAACTGATCTATAGCTTCCTATCCACCCTGGCCTACTTCTGTTCCCACCCTATCCATCCTCTGCTGCTCTATCAGTGGCAACGGCCATACTAACCACTGATAAAACCGACATGGTGGAAGCGTCGAATACCTCAACCGAACTTTCCCCAGCAGGCATCTGGCAATCGTCATCACACGTCTAGGGGGAGCGTTCAGCTGTCCTCCCCACGATTCCAGGTTTCGGAGGATACACGGTGGGAAACACCTCCACCCCTCCTTCAGAGCACGGAGCACACTACAGAGCTGGTTGGACTTGTCATCGAATAATCCAGTCAGGTCATCTTGCCACCTGTCATTTGCATTTTACTCATGTCATAAGAGTGCACATCAAGTGGATACCAAATGTAATAGAACAATGTACATCGTACCTTTCCTCATTGGTCGTCTCGACCTTCCTCAATGGAATAGTAGATCTTGGTTATCATATGGTTCTTTCTAACCTGTAGTTTAGTTCTCATCCATGCATATATACAACCACAAAATGGATATAGATACATGATCTTAAACATCATGTTTATTAAGCCCAGTGTCCACGTGTCAATTTTTGTTGTTCATACTGGAATAAATCTTACATCAGATAGATCATAATTTCACTAAGTCATTGATTAGATAAATCATATCTATATAAGCCTATACAATGCAACAATAACTCTGACAAGTCATGCATTAGATAAATTGTAACCAAGTAAGTCACACATCTGGTCATACATCCAACATTTCCATCATCAATACCAAATCCATCAATTGATTTTCACGTGTCCAACCAAATGTGTATAATGTTCATAAACAACAACATGGAACTGCAAAATAGAATCTTAACATAGGTGGCTATCTACGTTAAAAGGGGCATCATAAATGCTCATGTGACATCCTTGTGGAACCCTTCAATAACAATTAGAGTTGAAATAGATTCAACGATCTATCATGGGAAATAGCATTTGAACCCAGATATCCTATAAGGTGGTACCAAACCAAAATAATGGCAAGCAACAGATTAGTGCACTATCAATTTCACTAGAAGGTGTTAGTATAAGTTTTATGCATATAATTTCTTTAAAACCTTAGTGAGTATAAAAGTCCCACTCTTCCAATTTGATGGTTTTTCATCTTCCAAACCCATTTAGTTAATCTTGGAAATAAACGACTCAAAACCTCAGAAACTATTTCCAACATGATTTTCATACTTTATTTTTTTGTGTAAATTGAGAGAAATGTCCTCTAAATGAATGGAATAAAGCTAAAGATCACTTCCTTTACCATATTTAGGTGTTAATGTGATAAAAGTAGCATTGAGACAGGACAATATCTATTGAGAACATATAGATTCTTCAACTAAGGTGTGCACTTCAACTCCAATGAACAACCAACAGGCTTGGAAGAAGTCTAATGCAAAAGCATATAGACCTAGAGCTTTGTTTTGAGGCATTGACATAACAACATCTTCGACCTTAGCAAACAAGATTTCCCTCATCAAGGAATTATTTTGATATTAGTGAACAAGATGATGAATGTGTGTAGTAATGTGGTGGATGTCATCTCGTCTATTGGATAATTTCTCTATAAGCATGTCATGGAAATAAGAGACTACTCCATTCTCCATGTTGTTGTCTATCCTGAATGGAGAGGGAGAAAATCCTAATGTGATGTCGATGCTTAATCATTGCCTTGTTGAAAGAATATGTGTTACACTCCCCTTTCATCATTGCCTTGTTGAAAGAATATGTGTTACACTCCCCTTTCAGCCATTACACCCATGACATTTTCCTCTATAGAATTTCCTCTTGCTTCCTAGTCTACTCAATTTTACCAATCAGTTTCCCCTCTTCCATGATTAGGGCCTCCAAATGTCCTTTCACTATGATCTATTATTGCACTTGTTGCATACAAGCTTGCAAAACTTACTCATATGTCAATATGTGGCCCAACTCTTTATGATTCCACTCCTTAACTTTTAGTTTGAGTTTCTTCAATTTAAGCTGGAAAATATGCATCTGATTCGTACTTTGGACATTTATTTCCTCCCATCAAATTTTAACTTTCGACATGAATTATGAATCTTGAAGCCAAAAACTCTTGAATCGAAAGGTAAAATCTTCAAATCTAACTCCACACAAATTAGCCAATGATCCATTTTGAAACATATTATGTATAACTTACCATTATTTTTTTTTGTTCACTAGATTAAGTCAGTCATCATAAATGACTAGTACAACTAATTTGTGGCTTGGTAAATAAGATATATATATATACACTTTCCATTATTCATTTATATAATATAATATATAACTTTAGCTTAAATGTTATATGTTTGAATTTTTCTACATGTAGTTTCGGATCAATTTTATTTAAAATTTAGTAAAAAGATATTTTATTCATTGTCATATTTTAATTTATTTTCCTAATATTAAATCATTTCCTACATTCAAAGTAGCATTCTAAACCATATAAAACCAAAATTTCATCCCAAACTTAAAAACCGATTATACATGAATATCATTGATCTTCACTCTGTAGTCCTCGAAGTGGTGAATTCACAAACAATGTCGCAACCTCATAAGGTTTTTTTGTGCATATTAAACGGAATCTACGCTCATCCGGCAATATCACGCCAATAAGACAAGTGTATGCCAAGTTTTGTTTGAAGGCATCTTACTACCGCCATGCCAGTGACAACACAGTAAACGAAGCCAATAAAGCAGTGTGCTCTGTCACACTTTTCCAGTTTCAAGAACGTGACTGTAAACGCTTAGACTCAACAATTGTGCGAGTTACGTGATACCAATATCATAATAAAATAGAGAAATCAATATGATAAATAATATCTCAAAGTAACGCACCACAAGCTAAACAGAAATCTTGGTAATATGCCATCTTTATAGATACAATGGAAGAATATAAACAGAAGTTTAAGGAAACTTAAAAGCAGCAGCCCCATTCAAGGAAACAACAACTAAGTTCAGGTTGAGGAGGAAATAAAACGTTATTGCTTGAAATTCAGACGTCATACCATAATTTCTGTCCATGTTAATATAATGTTACGATCCTAAGTCAAACTTATCAATTTGAGTTGCAATGAGGACTCAAACTCCCAAGTCAAACATGAGTTAGGTTGACTTGACAATTCTAATTCAAATCGACTTATTATGTCCAAAATCCATATTGTTCTGTAGTATGTACCATCATATGTACTTTGAAATGCATTAGAATTGAAAACTTGCATTATATGTTAAATGGGAACCTCAACAGCTAAGGATGCACAAGTTCTCGTTGCATCCCTTCGATCTGCATACTCTGCAACTCCTACCAAGTTGAAGATCATCGATCTGTATGTGGTCTATGCAGTTCTCACGGCAGTTGTGCAGGTTGTCTACATGGCAATAGTTGGATCATTTCCCTTCAATGCTTTTCTTTCAGGAGTTCTATCCTGCACGGGGTCAGCTGTGCTTGCAGTTTGTTTGCAGATGCAAGTCAACGAAGAAAACAAGGGATTCAAGGATCTTCCTCCAGAAAGAGCATTTGCAGATTTTGTTTTGTGCAATTTTTCACTTCACTTGGTGATAATGAACTTCCTAGATTAGTGGATAAGGACATGCAGAATTGGAATGAGAGGGTACCCGTCACAAAGCAACAACATTATAGGGGCCTGATTCCTATTTTTCTGTTATTATAGCTACTGTTCTATATTGTTTTATGAAGTTTCTTTGTCAATATGATCTAATAATTATGCATATATGAAAATTATTTATGTAGGGTCTGCGTGTCACTCATTTTCTTTTCCCAATTTTCTCAAGCTGCAACATGATACACTGGCGTTTATGCAGGTTGATAACCTAGCTGTAATCCTACCTCGATACAGTGATATTATAAGATTTATAACCTAGATCAATTTAGTGTGGAATTGTCATTTTGTTCTTGATACATGTTTACATGTCTGTTGTTAAATTTTTTTTTCTAACAGTTTCCGTTTTACTGCTTCTTTGTAACTGCAGGTTCTTTCCACGCCTCTGATCAAGTGGTTTAGTGTTTCTGTGCATGCAGAGGTATCAAGTGACATGAGCCACCAAATGCTGATGCTAGAAAAGATTTGGCACCCAATCCTGACTCTCTACAGAATTGCTACCCACTGATATCCTTTGATTCAAGTCTTGTAAACCAACAATCACCTTTGCTAGTTTCAGCTAATGTGAATGGGTGCCCAATATTTCTGCTGGCAGAAATTGGGGCTTATGTGATAACCAGAAGAAATATGGATACTGTTAATTTATGTGGTTCCTCTGACCTTAGTGAGGCTCCACGATTTCCTCTTGTAGCGATACAATTTAACATGATGACATCAAGACAGTTATATCAATGCAATAATTTAGATTTTCCCAATGTCAAATTTAGCTCTTCAAGCAACCGAAATCAAAATTCTGTAGCAATTTCAAGCATTTCATACATGGATAGTGAATATTCAACTTCAACTCCGTGAAAATGGATGAAAGATGAGAAGAATGAAAATGGATGAAAGATGAGAAGAACAAAATATTTGTCCCCTATTTATGTTAATAAGAATGCTTATGTTCTAAAAGTTTGGTGGTTATTCACATATTCTGAATCATATGACATCAAGTGTGCCATTTGCTATAATATATGCATTTTAGGAAACATTTTTTTTTCTACATATGAGCAAATGACATAAAGGCCTCTTATGTAAAATCAAGGCTCCAATAACATTTAGATCACTGATGTGGCTGGCTCTAAATAGCAATATCTACTTGGGAGGTACTTCAAAAGAGATCCTGGCAAGGACCAGGTCCTCTTATGTTATGTAGAAAAGATGAACTGAACATCAATCATTTATTGATGGACTGCCCATTTACAAAGGAGCCATTGAAGAAAGTTTTTTCTCTAACAAGGGGGATAGGTAAATGGGAAGGCCTTTCCTTGGTGGAAGCTCCAAAAGATGGAGGGAAAACTCAATATTGGTGAATCATAAAGCTCTTCCCTGCATTGTCTCTTGGTCAATCTAGATCACAAGATATGACATTCATTTCAGGATAAATGTTGCACCCCCCTGGAAATGTTTAAAAAATCAAGTATATTTGTGAGGATGTACATGATCTGATGCAGAAGGCACAAAAGAAATCAAACCTCCTGTAATTGACAAATCCAAAGCTGGGAATTATTCAATGGACCCAGCCAAGGGAACCCAGCCCTCGTGGAGCAGGAATTCTGTATCTCAATGAAAGATACTACTTCACCTTTAAACATCAAGCAGTGAAACAAATAATTGGGCAGAGCTTCATGCACTTCTAAATCTGCTGAAGGTAGCTGTGGAAAAAGGTCTTATCCAGATTGCAGGTGTTTGGGGACTCCAATCTCATGATAGAATGGGTCCATGGATTCTTCAATCTACAAAACATCTCTGAAGCCCCTCCTTGATCAGATATTGGCAGTGGCACCAGAGTTTGAAGATATTTCTTTTCCACGTGTAAGAAGTTAGTTCAATAGAGTTGTCAGTGAGCTCTTTAAGCAGGGTGTGTTGGATTGTTGAAAATATCATTTCGGGAAATATATTACCGATGAACCAGAAAGAAACTTCTCAAAAATATCAAGGAAAATATTTGCAATTATCAGAAGATATCAATAAGAATAAACATAGACCTGAATAATTGTGAAAATATCAGACAAACCAGCAACCTTATTCGCAACACTGGTTGGGACAGCAATGTATGCTTCAGACTGAGGATCATAGGAAGGTGGAGGAGCCTTTTCATATGCCTGAATTCAATACCTCCTTGTCAACTCTCAAGCGACCTAAAAATCCAAAATTGCACTGTTTATGGTAATAGGAGGAAATGATGAAGAGGATATCTTAATCCTTAAGAAATCTTGCAGTATTTCAATTTTTGAGAGTCAGTTTCGAGGCACAGCACACTTATTTTTGTTGTAATTTTTGTTAACCAGTAATATGATGCCCATACATGGACTGTAACTAGATGCAACATTAAATGCATGCCTAGGATTAGCATAGACTGTCTATGGACCCCTTTTTTTTTTTTTTTTTTATAGCATAACGAGTTACTAATACATGCTGACATTGATGGTCATTATCATCCATCCTCAAAATTATGTCCCCCACTCAAGAGTTCTTTTCTAACTCCACCTGTATGTAGTGTTTAGTAACTCCCACCCGTAAGTGTCACTTCATCAAGAGTTGAGTTGTAACTCATATTTTCTTAAGAAAATTGGGATCACTAGCCATAAAATGGCTCTTAGACATTAGAGTAGGGATTTTTTTTTGTTAAGAGTGTTATTGCAGGTAGTGTGGATGAGACACTCTGAGACAAGAGTAGCCTGCAAACTGCCTGGACTTCACACTGAATTGGCATTCATACCTTCTCAGGAAAGTTTTAGACAATATGAGCAGAGGTTTTGGAGCATTTGTCGGTTGCTACTAGTAGCTACTCTTGGTTTTTCTTCTGTTGTTAGCGTTATAGAATCTGCTAACAAATCTACTAAAACTGCTGGAGTTTCTATCATTTAATGTTGAAACTGATGTTGCTGGCATTAAAGATTAATACTCTTGTTTTTCATTTCTGTTGTTTGCTGCTGAAAGTGTCCATCACTTTCAGGCTTAATAAAAATTGATGCCAAGTCAGCCCCCTCCATGGGAACAAGTCGGCCTGGGCCTCCAAGAGCCACTTATTCGACCACCTGGACAGATATATATGAACTGGAACATATGATTGACTCGGTTAATTGGTTGGTAGAATAAGTAGCTCATTACAAGGCTGCCATCCAGACTTTGCTTTCTGATTTATGTTGTGGATGCAAATGCTATACTAGTGCCCACTAATATTTGTAATTTGGTTTAAATGGACCACAGCTGCAAAATTTGCATTCGTAAAACATTATGTCAAATGCAGATTATACATTTTCATATATAGCTTGAGAATAATAAACCCGTCTCCTATCCATTAACAATTTAACACCCGGCACAGACTCAAGATTTTATTAAAATCAGTTCACTGGGGAAAAACCCTTTCGTACCATTTCCTGCACCAGCTTTCCAGCTTCCGGTAGACTATCTGACTTTCGTGTAGCACACAGAGCACTCAAGAGAATGTTGTAAGTATCTAGATTAGGAAGACAGGGTCCAGCTCCCATGTCCTTCAAGATGCTCAGAGCTCTTTCAATTTGACCTAGATCACAAAAATATCCAATAATAATGTTGAAGGTCCGAACATCGGGGTGACAACCATTCTTTTCCATCTCATTCTTGAACTCCAAAGCTCTCTCCTTTATTTAATTCAAGTCATATGTTCTGTTTTAAATATGGTGCTGAATCTGCTGATACTGACTCCACTAACAGAGCAGAATATTTTTCCCTCTTATTTACATTGGGCTGGAAGGTTCAATTTTGTAAGTATAGATATTCAGTTTTAGCAAGAGGCCCGCAACATGGCTCAGATGCATCCTATAGCAAAGAATTTGAAAATTTGAAAGATGAAAATTCATCATTCCAATTTACACGATCTTGTGACACTATTTGTGGGAAGTGCTAGGGCCTTTTACTATTCACATTTATCTTGAGACTCATTTTTAAATCTGAGAATAAATTTTACTAGTGCCGAGTAAAAGAAACAATGTTGAGATAAGCCTTTCAATTCTTCTTTTAAATTAATCACAAACCATTGCACAAACGTTACAGAAGCTCTCCTTTCCAGACATACTTGTCCTTTTGAATGGTCTCAAAATTTGTCAACAAAATTTGTACATCGCCATCCTCTAGAAATATGCAAACTGGTCACAGAAATGAAACATTTGGAAAGAGAACAGAGGATTTCTTTTACAAAATCTAAGAACAAAATTTCAATTACTTTGCTTCTATAGATCCTTGACATACTCGTGGATGAATACTCAGTCCCCTGTTATAACGGTGGGTGATTTGTGATTCGCTGACTTTCAAAAAGCTAGATTTAATTCCCAATTCTCATGGATCAAAAAAAACCAAATCTTTGATTTCTTAGATTCAAAAATTAGTCTATGGTAATAACAACAATATTGATGTGTGTGGTTCTGTTCTAATTACTATTGATGAGCTGATCATTCAAGTGGGATGTACGATAATGAAATTGACACCCAGAAATTGAATCTTTGATTTCTTGGGTTAAAAATTTATTCAATAGGTAACAACAGCAATATTGACAAGTGTGATTACATATTTCTGTCATTCAGATTTCATAATATACTGTAATTGTGGTCTCAGCCATGGCGAGTGAGCAGGTTTGTGTTAGCAATGGGTCTGGTTTGAAGCGTAGCAATGGTCATGTGAAGAAGGAGGCGACCAGGTGCAATCCTGTGTTATTGGAATACAGCAGCAGCATACGCGGTGTGCTGGCCTACTTGTTAGCCCGAGTATGTCCTGAAAAGAGTATGATTCCCATCGGTCATGGGGATGCTTCTTCCTTCCAATGCTTCCGGACGCCAATCAACGTAGAGGACGCCATCATAGAATCGACGAGGAGCTGCAAGTATAATGGCTATGCTCCTTCTTATGGTTTACTCGAAACTCGCGGGAAATGGACTGTCGAAAGACAAACTTTGAGGATTTAATGCACAGATGGGTAGCAACCTTGACAGGTCTTTATGCTTGATCACTGAGGATGTTATGATTGATGATGCCGTATCCTAGTTGGATAGGTTTTTTTTTTTTTTTTTTTAATTTGTATCATGGGACACCAGATGAAGTGGCACTTCATTGCTGTCCTTTTTGTTAAGATTAATGAAAAGGCAGATCTCTGTGTGTGTGTTTTCCTTCTCAAAAAAAACAACAGCAATATTGATGTGAATATTTTAAAGCAGGTTTTGTTCTGACTACTGTTCATGGTAATAGCATCAGATGGAATGTAAACCAAGTAGTCAAAATTTCACTATGGAACGCTCAGGAATAGTTATTCCAGAAACTTGAAAAGTTGCAGTTAGTGGGGAACCTGATTGCCAAGCCCCCCCAACTGAAATGCAGTAAAGCACCAAGTATGGATCCAAACAAGAGATAAGTGGATGACAAGATTCAAAACATGACAGAGACAAAAAGCAAATATGAAGAAACCCAAGGAGGTATCAAAATTGATTAAGGCGAGAAAGAAAATTTTTCAGGAAATTGCAAACTGCAATCACACGCAAGATTTCCATAACTAAGGAATTAAAAATTTGGCTAAGTATATCAGCCTTCAAGAAAGCATTACTTGAGAAGGCAAGATCTGTCTTAGGCTTTGGGAACCCGAACAGCGGCTGTGACTGCACTTTCAACCCCCAACATGTGAAATTCTCTAAGAACTCCAGGAAAGTGGATATCAAGGAACATCAAGCCTTCAGCCTTGTTAAACATCCAATGGACAATTTTCCAAGTGTCTAAATGTTTAAGTGTTGGATGAGGGAAGAGACAATTACTGAAAATTATTACAAGATCATTGAAATGAACTCTCATCATCAAGAACCCAAAAAGACGCAAAATCACCAAGGTGCTGAAATGGAAAGAACAATAACGTACTCAAAGAAGTATGTATGAGTCCCTCCGAGAGCAATGAACAAGGTACAAAGAAGTTTAACATGTGTGGCATTCATTGGACCATATTTATGCATAAGGTAGAAACCCAAACAAATGCCAGCGTGCGTGCACTGTGCAGTGACTCGCAATGCATTGGCATCCCACTACTTCAGGCAGTTGTTCCTCGTATAGTTCCCAAAATATTTGGGGAGTGAAGGATTTTCACCAAATACAGTGACTTTCAATGTTTTGCTCGGTGAACCCAGCAAATTAGGTCATGTGGGTTGTATTGAAAATATACTAGATCTGACGATTGATGATGGTTGTGCACCTGATCATGTCACTTCTGGTTTGTTAGTTCGTGCATTCTGTAATGCAGGCAGAGATGAAGAAGCCTGCAATATTTTTTTTTTTTAAGATCCTATATCCAAGAGGATAGAAAACACAAAGTAGTTGTAGGGCCTATAAGATCCCAAAGGGTTTGTAACCTGGCTCTGATACCATGTGTAAGAACCCGAATCCTATTATTAGAGCCTTTATTTCGTTATGCACTAACATATCTATTTTTATTTTTTTTTTATAAATAACAAAGGAGCTTGCTCACCTTTTCACATAGCTTTAAACATTTAACATTTAATCATTTTATCATAAGCAACATAAATTAAGGTGAGCATTCCATTGATATCAACTTAACAAGAGTAGTCCATGGAAAAATACCTGTTCCGGCGGTTGATGACGATACCTTTGTCTGATAGCTCCTGCTGCACGCTCCTTCTGGACGACCCAACCGGATTTACCTCCCAGCCAACTAGGAAATAAATTCCTAGCCCAGGAAACCTCCACAGGTTCCCTAGCCCTCCGTGCCCAAGTCCAACCAGATATAGTGTGTCCTCAAAAGAATGTGCAAAACTAGGTAATGATACTTTTCTCCTCTCAAACCCAAGAAACCTCCAAAGGTTTCCAAGGTCTCCCAAAATCACAACAAGGCCAAACAATCACAACCAACCCCCACAATCCTAAGCAAAACTCCAACCCCCCTCTTCTTCCTTCCCCCTTCCCTTTTATACCCTCTTTCCTCAACCACCTCTCATTAAATGTCATTAACTCTCACCCATCCTTGGTTGACTTCTCTTCCAAGCTAGAGTACATTTGGAATTGTGATATGAATTTAAAATTGAGAATTTAATGGGGAAGTACATTTGGGAATGTGAAGTGGTTGACTTCTCTTCCAAGCTAGAGTACATTTGGAATTGTGATATGAATTTAAAATTGAGAATTTAATGGGGAAGTACATTTGGGAATGTGAAGTGGTTGACTTCTCTTCCAAGCTAGAGTACATTTGGAATTGTGATATGAATTTAAAATTGAGAATTTAATGGGGAAGTACATTTGGGAATGTGAAGTGTAATTACATGGGGAGGACCATGTCTCCTCCTTAGTAAATGTGAGGGTACATTGGGGAATGTGAAATGAATAAATATATATTGATGATAAGATGGAGAGGACTTTGTCTTCTCCTTATTAAATGTGAAGGTACATTGGGGTGTGTGAATGAATAAATATATTTTGAATTAATGGAAGGAGACCATATCCTACACAATATTCAAATTGAGAAGGTAAGTGGGGAATTTGAATAATGGAAATCATAAATTTATTTTAGACCAATATTCCTCAATATTTTCAGATAATGTAAATATTAACACAATTTGTAGGATAAGATTTAAGTGGGGCATTACAATTCTGCTGCCCTTTCTTCATATACGCGACTTTGCAGCCTGTAACTCGCGTATATACGCGACTTGTCTTTATTATATTAGCGTATGCAGGATGGAATACTGAATTTCATCACTTTCAGATTCCCCTGTGTCTGTTATGTCCGCTGTCTGAATTATGCCACACTTTTCTGTCTCTGTCTTCTTCACTTCCTGCAACTGTGATGATGTATGGTCCTTTTGTTTTGAATTTTGAAATCTGCTCCTGCATTCCCTTGCTTTATGCCCATAGTTGTTGCATGTATAACACCTTACATTTTTCATGTTCCTCCTATCACAATCAATTGCTTTGTGTCCATATGCATTGCAGGCAAAGCAATATCCTCTGAAATACCTGGGATGCGATGATCTTTCTTGAACCATTCTACTTCTACATCTGGCTGCAACATGTCCAAGATTATGACATACATAACATTCAACATTTTTCAGTGGAGGAAATAATCGTCTATCATGTCCATAGTTAGGAGTAAAGGATCTTCCTTGAGGAATTTCTTTCCTTGGTTGTTCCTTGTTGAGCATTTCAGATTTCTCATTAGAGTTTCTTGCCTCAACTTGTGAACTAGATTCACCTTCAACATATTCATGAAAACCAAGACCAGTCTTGATAGCAGGAGACCTTTGACTATTAAGAATATCATCCAAGACTTTAGTACTATCTTGAAATCGTAAAAGCTTATCCTTTTCTGCTATTTTACCTTTCAAGATATTTACCTCAACTTGATGTTGTTCTTCCTTTTTCAGATATTGATTCCTTAGGTCTTCTTCAGCTTTTCTTCCTTCTTCCACTTGTCGCTTTAGTTTGGTCACTTCATGTTCTTGATTTTCAAGATCTTCTCTGTTCTGTTCTCTTGATTTTTTAAGATCTTCTTTTAGAGAGAGGATCTTTGATTCAAGTCTCTGAATAGTTGTACTCTGATCCTTTAATATATCCTGCAATTGCTCCCTTACCCTGATTTCTGTCTCCAATTGTTCTTTTAATTTGGCAACTTCTTCAGTTTCTGCATTCTTCTCTTCATGTGCCATGAGACTTTTAATATCTTCGCTATTATTGGATGAAGCATTCTTCTTCTTATGTGCCATGAGACTTCTAATATCTTCACTATCATTGAATGAACTTTTAATATGGGTATAATAGCTTCTACCATCTTCTTCAGATATCTTTCCTTTGTTATGAGGACATCTAGCAGCATAGTGACCAACTCTACCACATAGAAAACATTTGAAAGGTAGCTTACCTTTGAACTGTCCAGTTCCCCGTTCAAGATTCTTGACAAAATTTACCTCATCTTCTTCCTCTGACACTTCGAATGCGGCCTCTGGTGGTACCTCTTGTCGCATTTCAAAAGCAGTTAAGATCCCGTGAAGCTGTGACATGGTGATTTTCTACACATTCTCCTTTTCTTCTATGGCAGATACTTTAGAATCAAATTTAGCAGACAGAGATCTCAAAACTTTTTCAACTAAGACAACTTCCTCAAATTCTTCACCCAGATCCCTCATACAATTCACAATCTCATCCATACGCAGGAAATAATTAGCTATGCTTTCATTATTACGCATCTTAAGAGTTTCATACCGGATTCTGAGAGTTTGAAGCTTTGCTCTTTTTACCTGATCATCTCCTTCGTAGCTTGTAACGATTTTGTCCCATATTTCCTTAGCTGATTTGAAGTGCATGATCTTCATAAATTCTGATTGAGTCAAACTACTCAATAGGACAGTAACGGCTTTGGCATTGAGCTCATATTGCTTTTTCTCTGCTGGATCTGTAGGAGTTGCTGATGGGAATTTGTATCCTCCTTCTACGATTCCCCAAACTTCTGCTCCAAAAGATCGTAGATATGCAGTGGTTCTTATCTTCCAGTGAGTAAAATTGTTCCCGTCAAAGACTGGTGGCCTGATGTGTGCCTCTCTTTCTGGATTAGCCATTCTGATGGATCTTTTCCTTCAAGCGATCAAGCTTCCTTTGAAGGACCTGCTCTGATACCAATTTTTGGAAATAATACTGAGAGGGGGGGGTGAATCAGTATTATCTAATTATTTTTGCCAATCTTCCTTATTTGTTCTTTGAATTATTTTTGCATGTCAGTACCATAAAATAATGAACATGAACAACGAAAACAGATAGGCACACCAAAGAACACAAGATGTAAGGTGGAAACCCAATGTGGGTGAAAACCACCTGCTGCAATATGTCTCTATCTTATTTCAAATTAGAAACTCCTTTTACAATGGTTTTGTACTGGTGCAGTCCTTTACCAGTACGCAGGCTACAACCTGCAGAGAGCTACAACTCTCTCTCGTTTTCCAGTCTCTCCTGAAAGGGAGCTACAACCCCCTACTTCTTTTCATAAAGCATCAAATGATCATCAAGTACATATCAGTTACAGTCCACTACAGTTATCAGATCAGTAATAACAGAAATAACCCAGAACACCTTATCAACAGAGAAATACAATCAACAAAACATCTTAAGACAGGGACGCAGTTTTCCCTTCTGTGGCCTGCGTCAAGACGCAGTTCACCTTCTGCTCTCCTGCATCCACACGCAGAGATCCTTCTGCTGCTCTGCGTACCCACGCACTGTTCCTTCAACTGCTCTGCGTCCTGTTGCTTCAGGGACGCACCCAAAATCACTATCGCGCCGCGTCCTGTTGCTGCAGGGACGCACCCAAAGACACTATCGCGCCGCGTCCTGTTGCTTCAGGGACGCACCTGAACCTTGGTCGCCCTGCGTCCCCACGCAGATCTCGAGTTACTGAACTGCATCCCGAACGCACCTGAACTTCGTCTGCCCTACGTCCCCACGCAGGTCTCTTTCTACTGCACTGCGTCCCGGCGCACTTTCCTTTCACTGTACCTGCGTCCCTTCGGGTATGAATGATTTCAAGACTTTAAGTGTAACCCAAACAGTCAGATCTACAGATCTGATTTTGCGCCAAAGAGATCTCAGTCCTTCAGTAGATTCGCCTTTTAGATCTAGACCAGATCTCACCCTATAAGATATTCAACCAAAGACATGCCTAAGCCAAATGATCTCCTTTGCTTTATATAGGCAAGCTCCTCCTCAAATCATGGAACAATACCACGAGCCGACACCATAATAACACAATACCGTCGGCTAGATACCAAGAGTAAAACACAAGAAACCCCCACGTGAGCTTTTCTCTACCTAGAAATGTGTGCACTGGGTGGACGCACCTCCTGAACAGCTGGCATGCGTCCGGGGACGCGGTCCCTGCATAATGTACCTGCGGGTACGCACCTTCTGAACTGATATCCTGCGTCCTTCTTAATTTTCAATAAAATGAGAGCCTTGCCACGGGAGTTGCCTTAATTTTCAATAAAATGAGACCTTTGACTATTAAGAATATCATCCAAGACTTTAGTACTATCTTGAAATCGTAAAAGCTTATCCTTTTCTGCTATTTTACCTTTCAAGATATTTACCTCAACTTGATGTTGTTCTTCCTTTTTCAGATATTGATTCCTTAGGTCTTCTTCAGCTTTTCTTCCTTCTTCCACTTGTCGCTTTAGTTTGGTCACTTCATGTTCTTGATTTTCAAGATCTTCTCTGTTCTGTTCTCTTGATTTTTTAAGATCTTCTTTTAGAGAGAGGATCTTTGATTCAAGTCTCTGAATAGTTGTACTCTGATCCTTTAATATATCCTGCAATTGCTCCCTTACCCTGATTTCTGTCTCCAATTGTTCTTTTAATTTGGCAACTTCTTCAGTTTCTGCATTCTTCTCTTCATGTGCCATGAGACTTTTAATATCTTCGCTATTATTGGATGAAGCATTCTTCTTCTTATGTGCCATGAGACTTCTAATATCTTCACTATCATTGAATGAACTTTTAATATGGGTATAATAGCTTCTACCATCTTCTTCAGATATCTTTCCTTTGTTATGAGGACATCTAGCAGCATAGTGACCAACTCTACCACATAGAAAACATTTGAAAGGTAGCTTACCTTTGAACTGTCCAGTTCCCCGTTCAAGATTCTTGACAAAATTTACCTCATCTTCTTCCTCTGACACTTCGAATGCGGCCTCTGGTGGTACCTCTTGTCGCATTTCAAAAGCAGTTAAGATCCCGTGAAGCTGTGACATGGTGATTTTCTACACATTCTCCTTTTCTTCTATGGCAGATACTTTAGAATCAAATTTAGCAGACAGAGATCTCAAAACTTTTTCAACTAAGACAACTTCCTCAAATTCTTCACCCAGATCCCTCATACAATTCACAATCTCATCCATACGCAGGAAATAATTAGCTATGCTTTCATTATTACGCATCTTAAGAGTTTCATACCGGATTCTGAGAGTTTGAAGCTTTGCTCTTTTTACCTGATCATCTCCTTCGTAGCTTGTAACGATTTTGTCCCATATTTCCTTAGCTGATTTGAAGTGCATGATCTTCATAAATTCTGATTGAGTCAAACTACTCAATAGGACAGTAACGGCTTTGGCATTGAGCTCATATTGCTTTTTCTCTGCTGGATCTGTAGGAGTTGCTGATGGGAATTTGTATCCTCCTTCTACGATTCCCCAAACTTCTGCTCCAAAAGATCGTAGATATGCAGTGGTTCTTATCTTCCAGTGAGTAAAATTGTTCCCGTCAAAGACTGGTGGCCTGATGTGTGCCTCTCTTTCTGGATTAGCCATTCTGATGGATCTTTTCCTTCAAGCGATCAAGCTTCCTTTGAAGGACCTGCTCTGATACCAATTTTTGGAAATAATACTGAGAGGGGGGGGTGAATCAGTATTATCTAATTATTTTTGCCAATCTTCCTTATTTGTTCTTTGAATTATTTTTGCATGTCAGTACCATAAAATAATGAACATGAACAACGAAAACAGATAGGCACACCAAAGAACACAAGATGTAAGGTGGAAACCCAATGTGGGTGAAAACCACCTGCTGCAATATGTCTCTATCTTATTTCAAATTAGAAACTCCTTTTACAATGGTTTTGTACTGGTGCAGTCCTTTACCAGTACGCAGGCTACAACCTGCAGAGAGCTACAACTCTCTCTCGTTTTCCAGTCTCTCCTGAAAGGGAGCTACAACCCCCTACTTCTTTTCATAAAGCATCAAATGATCATCAAGTACATATCAGTTACAGTCCACTACAGTTATCAGATCAGTAATAACAGAACTAACCCAGAACACCTTATCAACAGAGAAATACAATCAACAAAACATCTTAAGACAGGGACGCAGTTTTCCCTTCTGTGGCCTGCGTCAAGACGCAGTTCACCTTCTGCTCTCCTGCATCCACACGCAGAGATCCTTCTGCTGCTCTGCGTACCCACGCACTGTTCCTTCAACTGCTCTGCGTCCTGTTGCTTCAGGGACGCACCCAAAATCACTATCGCGCCGCGTCCTGTTGCTGCAGGGACGCACCCAAAGACACTATCGCGCCGCGTCCTGTTGCTTCAGGGACGCACCTGAACCTTGGTCGCCCTGCGTCCCCACGCAGATCTCGAGTTACTGAACTGCATCCCGAACGCACCTGAACTTCGTCTGCCCTGCGTCCCCACGCAGGTCTCTTTCTACTGCACTGCGTCCCGGCGCACTTTCCTTTCACTGTACCTGCGTCCCTTCGGGTATGAATGATTTCAAGACTTTAAGTGTAACCCAAACAGTCAGATCTACAGATCTGATTTTGCGCCAAAGAGATCTCAGTCCTTCAGTAGATTCGCCTTTTAGATCTAGACCAGATCTCACCCCATAAGATATTCAACCAAAGACATGCCTAAGCCAAATGATCTCCTTTGCTTTATATAGGCAAGCTCCTCCTCAAATCATGGAACAATACCACGAGCCGACACCATAATAACACAATACCGTCGGCTAGATACCAAGAGTAAAACACAAGAAACCCCCACGTGAGCTTTTCTCTACCTAGAAATGTGTGCACTGGGTGGACGCACCTCCTGAACAGCTGGCATGCGTCCGGGGACGCGGTCCCTGCATAATGTACCTGCGGGTACGCACCTTCTGAACTGATATCCTGCGTCCTTCTTAATTTTCAATAAAATGAGAGCCTTGCCACGGGAGTTGCCATCAAGTACAACATCTGTAACATATAGCCATACCAGAAACATAATGCCAACAATCTCCCCCTTTGGACTTGATGGCAACCTCACAAACTTCAGCATCATTCTCCCCCTTTGACATCAAGGGCAAAGGGGTATGCTCCCCCTAAGATCATGCTCCCCCAGAACCAGATCCACCATGAAAGAGATAGAGACATATTGCAGCTATTTCCAAGATCTCCTTCTGACCATCCTCCATAATGCCAACAATCCATTGTATGCTCCCCCTGAACCTGTACCATCTCCTGAGTCTGTTCTGCTCCCCCTGAGCCTGAGCCAACCATGACTGGGTCTATTCTGCTGCCCTTTCTTCATATACGCGACTTTGCAGCCTGTAACTCGCGTATATACGCGACTTGTCTTTATTATATTAGCGTATGCAGGATGGAATACTGAATTTCATCACTTTCAGATTCCCCTGTGTCTGTTATGTCCGCTGTCTGAATTATGCCACACTTTTCTGTCTCTGTCTTCTTCACTTCCTGCAACTGTGATGATGTATGGTCCTTTTGTTTTGAATTTTGAAATCTGCTCCTGCATTCCCTTGCTTTATGCCCATAGTTGTTGCATGTATAACACCTTACATTTTTCATGTTCCTCCTATCACAATCAATTGCTTTGTGTCCATATGCATTGCAGGCAAAGCAATATCCTCTGAAATACCTGGGATGCGATGATCTTTCTTGAACCATTCTACTTCTACATCTGGCTGCAACATGTCCAAGATTATGACATACATAACATTCAACATTTTTCAGTGGAGGAAATAATCGTCTATCATGTCCATAGTTAGGAGTAAAGGATCTTCCTTGAGGAATTTCTTTCCTTGGTTGTTCCTTGTTGAGCATTTCAGATTTCTCATTAGAGTTTCTTGCCTCACCTTGTGAACTAGATTCACCTTCAACATATTCATGAAAACCAAGACCAGTCTTGATAGCAGGAGACCTTTGACTATTAAGAATATCATCCAAGACTTTAGTACTATCTTGAAATCGTAAAAGCTTATCCTTTTCTTCTATTTTACCTTTCAAGATATTTACCTCAACTTGATGTTGTTCTTCCTTTTTCAGATATTGATTCCTTAGGTCTTCTTCAGCTTTTCTTCCTTCTTCCACTTGTCGCTTTAGTTTGGTCACTTCATGTTCTTGATTTTCAAGATCTTCTCTGTTCTGTTCTCTTGATTTTTTAAGATCTTCTTTTAGAGAGAGGATCTTTGATTCAAGTCTCTGAATAGTTGTACTCTGATCCTTTACTATATCCTGCAATTGCTCCCTTACCCTGATTTCTGTCTCCAATTGTTCTTTTAATTTGGCAACTTCTTCAGTTTCTGCATTCTTCTCTTCATGTGCCATGAGACTTTTAATATCTTCGCTATTATTGGATGAAGCATTCTTCTTCTTATGTGCCATGAGACTTCTAATATCTTCACTATCATTGAATGAACTTTTAATATGGGTATAATAGCTTCTACCATCTTCTTCAGATATCTTTCCTTTGTTATGAGGACATCTAGCAGCATAGTGACCAACTCTACCACATAGAAAACATTTGAAAGGTAGCTTACCTTTGAACCGTCCAGTTCCCCGTTCAAGATTCTTGACAAAATTTACCTCATCTTCTTCCTCTGACACTTCGAATGCGGCCTCTGGTGGTACCTCTTGTCGCATTTCAAAAGCAGTTAAGATCCCGTGAATCTGTGACATGGTGATTTTCTACACATTCTCCTTTTCTTCTATGGCAGATACTTTAGAATCAAATTTAGCAGACAGAGATCTCAAAACTTTTTCAACTAAGACAACTTCCTCAAATTCTTCACCCAGATCCCTCATACAATTCACAATCTCATCCATACGCAGGAAATAATTAGCTATGCTTTCATTATTACGCATCTTAAGAGTTTCATACCGGATTCTGAGAGTTTGAAGCTTTGCTCTTTTTACCTGATCATCTCCTTCGTAGCTTGTAACGATTTTGTCCCATATTTCCTTAGCTGATTTGAAGTGCATGATCTTCATAAATTCTGATTGAGTCAAACTACTCAATAGGACAGTAACGGCTTTGGCATTGAGCTCATATTGCTTTTTCTCTGCTGGATCTGTAGGAGTTGCTGATGGGAATTTGTATCCTCCTTCTACGATTCCCCAAACTTCTGCTCCAAGAGATTGTAGATATGCAGTGGTTCTTATCTTCCAGTGAGTAAAATTGTTCCCGTCAAAGACTGGTGGCCTGATGTGTGCCTCTCTTTCTGGATTAGCCATTCTGATGGATCTTTTCCTTCAAACGATCAAGCTTCCTCTGAAGGACCTGCTCTGATACCAATTGTTGGAAATAATACTGAGAGGGGGGGGTGAATCAGTATTATCTAATTATTTTTTCCAATCTTCCTTATTTGTTCTTTGAATTATTTTTGCATGTCAGTACCATAAAATAATGAACATGAACAACGAAAACAGATAGTCACACCAAATAACACAAGATGTAAGGTGGAAACCCAATGTGGGTGAAAACCACCTGCTGCAATATGTCTCTATCTTCTTTCAAATTAGAAACTCCTTTTACAATGGTTTTGTACTGGTGCAGTCCTTTACCAGTACGCAGGCTACAACCTGCAGAGAGCTACAACTCTCTCTCGTTTTCCAGTCTCTCCTGAAAGGGAGCTACAACCCCCTACTTCTTTTCATAAAGCATCAAATGATCATCAAGTACATATCAGTTACAGTCCACTACAGTTATCAGATCAGTAATAACAGAACTAACCCAGAACACCTTATCAACAGAGAAATACAATCAAAAAAACATCTTAAGACAGGGACGCAGTTTTCCCTTCTGTGGCCTGCGTCAAGACGCAGTTCACCTTCTGCTCTCCTGCATCCACACGCAGAGATCCTTCTGCTGCTCTGCGTACCCACGCACTGTTCCTTCAACTGCTCTGCGTCCTGTTGCTTCAGGGACGCACCCAAAATCACTATCGCGCCGCGTCCTGTTGCTGCAGGGACGCACCCAAAGACACTATCGCGCCGCGTCCTGTTGCTTCAGGGATGCCCCTGAACCTTGGTCGCCCTGCGTCCCCACGCAGATCTCCAGTTACTGAACTGCGTCCCGAACGCACCTGAACTTCGTCTGCCCTGCGTCCCCACGCAGGTCTCTTTCTACTGCACTGCGTCCCGGCGCACTTTCCTTTCACTGTACCTGCGTCCCTTCGGGTATGAATGATTTCAAGACTTTAAGTGTAACCCAAACAGTCAGATCTACAGATCTGATTTTGCGCCAAAGAGATCTCAGTCCTTCAGTAGATTTGCCTTTTAGATCTAGACCAGATCTCACCCTATAAGATATTCAACCAAAGACATGCCTAAGCCAAATGATCTCCTTTGCTTTATATAGGGAAGCTCCTCCTCAAATCATGGAACAATACCACGAGCCGACACCATAATAACACAATACCGTCGGCTAGATACCAAGAGTAAAACACAAGAAACCCCCACGTGAGCTTTTCTCTACCTAGAAATGTGTGCACTGGGTGGACGCACCTCCTGAACAGCTGGCCTGCGTCCGGGGACGCGGTCCCTGCATAATGTACCTGCGGGTACGCACCTTCTGAACTAATATCCTGCGTCCTTCTTAATTTTCAATAAAATGAGAGCCTTGCCACGGGAGTTGCCATCAAGTACAACATCTGTAACATATAGCCATACCAGAAACATAATGCCAACAATCTCCCCCTTTGGACTTGATGGCAACCTCACAAACTTCAGCATCATTCTCCCCCTTTGACATCAAGGGCAAAGGGGTATGCTCCCCCTAAGATCATGCTCCCCCAGAACCAGATCCACCATGAAAGAGATAGAGACATATTGCAGCTATTTCCAAGATCTCCTTCTAACCATCCTCCATAATGCCAACAATCCATTGTATGCTCCCCCTGAACCTGTACCATCTCCTGAGTCTGTTCTGCTCCCCCTGAGCCTGAGCCAACCATGACTGGGTCTATTCTGCTGCCCTTTCTTCATATACGCGACTTTGCAGCCTGTAACTCGCGTATATACGCGACTTGTCTTTATTATATTAGCGTATGCAGGATGGAATACTGAATTTCATCACTTTCAGATTCCCCTGTGTCTGTTATGTCCGCTGTCTGAATTATGCCACACTTTTTTGTCTCTGTCTTCTTCACTTCCTGCAACTGTGATGATGTATGGTCCTTTTGTTTTGAATTTTGAAATCTGCTCTTGCATTCCCTTGCTTTATGCCCATAGTTGTTGCATGTATAACACCTTACATTTTTCATGTTCCTCCTATCACAATCAATTGCTTTGTGTCCATATGCATTGCAGGCAAAGCAATATCCTCTGAAATACCTGGGATGCGATGATCTTTCTTGAACCATTCTACTTCTACATCTGGCTGCAACATGTCCAAGATTATGACATACATAACATTCAACATTTTTCAGTGGAGGAAATAATCGTCTATCATGTCCATAGTTAGGAGTAAAGGATCTTCCTTGAGGAATTTCTTTCCTTGGTTGTTTCTTGTTGAGCATTTCAGATTTCTCATTAGAGTTTCTTGCCTCACCTTGTGAACTAGATTCACCTTCAACATATTCATGAAAACCAAGACCAGTCTTGATAGCAGGAGACCTTTGACTATTAAGAATATCATCCAAGACTTTAGTACTATCTTGAAATCGTAAAAGCTTATCCTTTTCTTCTATTTTACCTTTCAAGATATTTACCTCAACTTGATGTTGTTCTTCCTTTTTCAGATATTGATTCCTTAGGTCTTCTTCAGCTTTTCTTCCTTCTTCCACTTGTCGCTTTAGTTTGGTCACTTCATGTTCTTGATTTTCAAGATCTTCTCTGTTCTGTTCTCTTGATTTTTTAAGATCTTCTTTTAGAGAGAGGATCTTTGATTCAAGTCTCTGAATAGTTGTACTCTGATCCTTTACTATATCCTGCAATTGCTCCCTTACCCTGATTTCTGTCTCCAATTGTTCTTTTAATTTGGCAACTTCTTCAGTTTCTGCATTCTTCTCTTCATGTGCCATGAGACTTTTAATATCTTCGCTATTATTGGATGAAGCATTCTTCTTCTTATGTGCCATGAGACTTCTAATATCTTCACTATCATTGAATGAACTTTTAATATGGGTATAATAGCTTCTACCATCTTCTTCAGATATCTTTCCTTTGTTATGAGGACATCTAGCAGCATAGTGACCAACTCTACCACATAGAAAACATTTGAAAGGTAGCTTACCTTTGAACCGTCCAGTTCCCCGTTCAAGATTCTTGACAAAATTTACCTCATCTTCTTCCTCTGACACTTCGAATGCGGCCTCTGGTGGTACCTCTTGTCGCATTTCAAAAGCAGTTAAGATCCCGTGAAGCTGTGACATGGTGATTTTCTACACATTCTCCTTTTCTTCTATGGCAGATACTTTAGAATCAAATTTAGCAGACAGAGATCTCAAAACTTTTTCAACTAAGACAACTTCCTCAAATTCTTCACCCAGATCCCTCATACAATTCACAATCTCATCCATACGCAGGAAATAATTAGCTATGCTTTCATTATTACGCATCTTAAGAGTTTCATACCGGATTCTGAGAGTTTGAAGCTTTGCTCTTTTTACCTGATCATCTCCTTCGTAGCTTGTAACGATTTTGTCCCATATTTCCTTAGCTGATTTGAAGTGCATGATCTTCATAAATTCTGATTGAGTCAAACTACTCAATAGGACAGTAACGGCTTTGGCATTGAGCTCATATTGCTTTTTCTCTGCTGGATCTGTAGGAGTTGCTGATGGGAATTTGTATCCTCCTTCTACGATTCCCCAAACTTCTGCTCCAAGAGATTGTAGATATGCAGTGGTTCTTATCTTCCAGTGAGTAAAATTGTTCCCGTCAAAGACTGGTGGCCTGATGTGTGCCTCTCTTTCTGGATTAGCCATTCTGATGGATCTTTTCCTTCAAACGATCAAGCTTCCTCTGAAGGACCTGCTCTGATACCAATTGTTGGAAATAATACTGAGAGGGGGGGGTGAATCAGTATTATCTAATTATTTTTGCCAATCTTCCTTATTTGTTCTTTGAATTATTTTTGCATGTCAGTACCATAAAATAATGAACATGAACAACGAAAACAGATAGTCACACCAAAGAACACAAGATGTAAGGTGGAAACCCAATGTGGGTGAAAACCACCTGCTGCAATATGTCTCTATCTTCTTTCAAATTAGAAACTCCTTTTACAATGGTTTTGTATTGGTGCAGTCCTTTACCAGTACGCTGGCTACAACCTGCAGAGAGCTACAACTCTCTCTCGTTTTCCAGTCTCTCCTGGAAGGGAGCTACAACCCCCTACTTCTTTTCATAAAGCATCAAATGATCATCAAGTACATATCAGTTACAGTCCACTACAGTTATCAGATCAGTAATAACAGAACTAACCCAGAACACCTTATCAACAGAGAAATACAATCAACAAAACATCTTAAGACAGGGACGCAGTTTTCCCTTCTGTGGCCTGCGTCAAGACGCAGTTCACCTTCTGCTCTCCTGCGTCCACACGCAGAGATCCTTCTGCTGCTCTGCGTACCCACGCATTGTTCCTTCAACTGCTCTGTGTCCTGTTGCTTCAGGGACGCACCCAAAATCACTATCGCGCCGCGTCCTGTTGCTACAGGGACGCACCCAAAGACACTATCGCGCCGCGTCCTGTTGCTTCAGGGACGCACCTGAACCTTGGTCGCCCTGCGTCCCCACGCAGATCTCCAGTTACTGAACTGCGTCCCGAATGCGCCTGAACTTCGTCTGCCCTGCGTCCCCATGCAGGTCTCTTTCTACTGCACTGCGTCCCGGTGCACTTTCCTTTCACTGTACCTGTGTCCCTTCGGGTATGAATGATTTCAAGACTTTAAGTGTAACCCAAACAATCAGATCTACAGATCTGATTTTGCGCCAAAGAGATCTCAGTCCTTCAGTAGATTCGCCTTTTAGATCTAGACCAGATCTCACCCTATAAGATATTCAACCAAAGACATGCCTAAGCCAAATGATCTCCTTTGCTTTATATAGGCAAGCTCCTCCTCAAATCATGGAACAATACCACAAGCCGACACCATAATAACACAATACCGTCGGGTAGATACCAAGAGTAAAACACAAGAAACCCCCACGTGAGCTTTTTTCTGCCTAGAAATGTGTGCACTGGGTGGACGCACCTCCTGAACAGCTGGCCTGCGTCCGGGGACGCGGTCCCTGCATAATGTACCTGCGGGTACGCACCTTCTGAACTGATATCCTGCGTCCTTCTTAATTTTCAATAAAATGAGAGCCTTGCCACGGGAGTTGCCATCAAGTACAACATCTGTAACATATAGCCATACCAGAAACATAATGCCAACAAGAAACAGAAGCAATAGATATTGGGGAACTGGACATTCCAGGTCTAGAAAAGGCTTGCACAACAAACAATTTTGACAACATTCCAGTTGGACAACTTGAGAATCTGGAAGAAGTCCTATCTCGGGTGCAGCGGCAAAAATCTTTAGGTATATAAACTGGAGGCCCCTGGGACGGAAGATTCATAACCAAAGACATCAAAAAGCGAGGAAGGAAAACTGATCTACAGCGAACAATCAGAATAGGACAAATATTAGTGGATTCTGGCAGGTACTCCAAGTTAACCAAGTACTACAACTCTGATAATAATCCTTCCCAATGAAGTTAATCTCTTGGAATATAAGAGGGCTCAATGGCCCAAGGAAAATTCGAATTCTTAAAAACATGATAAAGCAAGAAAATCCTCAAATCCTTTTCTTGCAAGAGACCAAATGCAATTCTAGTGCATTAGATAGATTTGCAGCAAAAGTTTGGCAAGGCCGTATTAATGTTGCTGTGGATGCTGACGGGGCTTCTGGAGGCCTGGTGATTGTCTGGGATTCCAGAGCTATCAGACTCAACAATATCCATGCACACAGGAATTTCCTTCAAGCAATCTTTCACATCATAGGGACAAATATACACGGGCTCTTAACTAATGTATATTTTCCACAGGAGGCATCACTTAAAGCTGGAACCTTTAACACTCTCTCTGAAATCAACCATAATAGATCGCACCCTTTATGGATCTCTGGAGGAGACTTTAACATGATTACTAGACTGGAAGAAAAAAGAGGAGGAAGATGCAGAGGAAGTCAGGAAGGGTCACCCCTAAAGGACTTCATTCAGACTAATTGGCTCATCGACCTTCCCTTCAATAATGGCATATTTGCCTAGAATAACAAAAGAGCAGGGAACTAGCAGATTGCTTCTCGGCTGGATAGGTTTCTGCTCTCGGACAATGCTATTCATCTTGGTGGAGACTTCACAGCATCCATCCTGCCGCTCTCAGGATCTGATCACTGGCCCATCTCCCTTCAATGGTCACGTCCAGGAAACCAGCTTCGCAGACCATTCCGCTTTGAGGCTTTTTGGATGTCCCATCCGGATTTCCATAACTTAATCAGTACAGAATGGAACAGTTTCTCCCCTCCTCCAGGTTCAAAAATGTTCCAATTCCAGCAAAAGCTCAAGCATCTAAAAAGCAAGATCAAACACTGGAATCACACATCTTTCGGTAATATCTTCCAGGATAAAGGTGCCCTCGAGCTAGAAATGAAGCAACTGCAGCAGAGGATTATTATTGATGGTCGTTTCAGAGGACCTGTCAAAACAGGAAAAAGTTCTTGAAACGCAACTCGCAGAAAGGGATAAGCAGGAAGAAACGTTGTGGAGGCAAAAATCAAGAGTCAGATGGCTTAAAGATGGAGAGAAAAACACAAAAAAAATTCATAGTACCACAATCCAGCGCAGAATGAACAATAATATAACTCATATTCAAAATGAGCAGGGAATCAAAGTGGAAACACACGAAGAAATTGAAAGCGCACTATTAAATTATTTCAAGCAAATGCACCGAGAGCCAAACGGTGATAGATCACAGGCTATAGAGAAAATCACTCGAAACATTCCTAAACTTATCTCAGAAGAGCATAACCAATTGCTTCTCAAGCCTGTTGACTTACAAGAGGTGGAACTAGCAGTGCGACAACTGAAAGCAGGTAAGGCCCCAGGCCCGGATGGATTTACCTCAAATTTTTTCCATAATTTCTGGGATTTGATCAAGATGGAAGTCTGGCAAGTGGTTGAGGAGTCACGATCCTTAAGATGGATGTTTCCGGGGGTGAATGCTACATTCATAGCCCTGGTTCCCAAGGTGGATCTGCCAAGCACACCTGACAAGTATAGACCTATAGCACTGTGCAATATAATCTACAAGATTGTCTCCAAAATCATCGCCTCCAGGCTCAAATTGTTGCTTCCTCTCATCATCTCGCCTGAGCAATCTGGATATGTCGAAGGGAGGCAGATCACTGATGGTATCATCCTGACTCATGAAATAATTCATTCTCTGAAGATCTCTAAGAAGCCAGGTATGCTCCTCAAACTAGATCTTTCAAAGGCTTTTGATAGCCTAAGTTGGATGTATATTGAAAAAGTTCTAATTGCTTTTGGATTTGCTGCTCCTTGGGTTAGATGGGTTATGAGCCTCATCTCCTCCTCCTTCTTCTCTGTTTTGGTCAATGGTATACCCTCTTCTACTTTTCATCCTTCCCGGGGTATCAGGCAGGGAGACCCTCTCTCCCCTTTCCTGTTTGTTATCATGGCTGAAGGATTAGGTCGAAGTATTAGGTCAGCTCAGCAATCCCAGTGTCTCAGAGGCCTATCCTTTCATAATTCCCCTGCTTTCACTCACCAGCAATTTGTTGATGACAACATGCTTTTTGGGCATCCCTCGGTCCAGGAAGCTCGCCAGCTCAAATCCCTTTTGACAGACTTCTCGGAGGCATCTGGAGCCTCTATCAATAAATCCAAATCTCAAATCTTCTTTTTCCATACTCCCTCTATAACTCAGGCAGCTATAACCCGTATTCTGGGATTCTCCACTGCTAAACTCCCTTCCAAATATTTAGGTGCTCCTCTGACTGCCTCGGCCCTAAAGCACTCTTCATGGAAAATCCTTTTAGAAAATCTGGAGGCTCGGCTCTCCTCTTGGACTCACAGATCTCTTAATATGGCAAGCCGGCTAGTCCTCATAAAAGCAGTTCTTCAGGCTATGCCGCTATACCTCTTCTCCATCCTCGCAGCACCCAAATGGGTTCTCAAAGAAATCAAAATTCTCCAGAGATCCTTTCTCTGGGGTAGCAGTGGTCACAGGCGCAAGTGGGCTCTGGTCAAATGGGAAATGGCATGTCTACCAAAGAAAGGGGGCGGTATTGGTTTGAGGGACCCTTCTCATAGCAATGAGGTTATGGGAGCTCGAATTTGGTGGAAGTGGCTAACTGAGCCTCTCACCCCTTGGGCCTCTCTGTGGACAGCTAAGTATGCAAGAAATTGCCCAGCGGAGGAACTAATAAGAATATCAGAGGTCAGCATGGGTTCCATTATATGGAATTCGGCCAAGCAGCATAGGAATCTCATTCAGCAGCACAGCTTTTGGGAAGTGAAGAACGGTAACATTGCAAGGTTTTGGGAAGATTCTTGGCAGCAGATGCCCAAACTAAAGGACCAAATCCCTCATATTCAACATCTGGAGCAGGATATGCAATCTCATGATACGGTGGAAAACTTCTGGAGAAATTCATCGAACCAAGATTACAGGGAATGGCTCAAGGCGATTCAGATCTTAAGACAGGGTTCGACACAAGCCCAACAAATTCTAGATACAGAATTAATGAAAAGAAGAATTCAATATTCTGAGGAAAAGGATATTCTTCGATGAGGATATGAGGAAAGAGGCACCTTTTCTACGAGAGAGGCCTACAACATCCTTATCAAAGAACATATGGTGATAGATCCTCTCTGGAGCAAAATATGGGACCCTTCCATATGGCCGAAAATCTCCACCTTTCTTTGGCTCCTCTGTCATAACAAGATTCTCACGTGGGACAATCTGAGAAAAAGGAACTTTCATGGACCTTCAATATGTCCTAACTGTAGACAAAAGGAGGAGACCATAAAGCATCTCATGCATTCCTGTCCGATGGCACGCAAGCTCTGGGAAAAGGTCAGTTTCCGCTGCCAAAAGGAAGGAAGAACTAATGGAGACATCACTGCCACTGTGCGCAACTGGGACCATACCCCCTATCAAAGTAAGATCTTAAATTTCCTTTGGAAGCTCATTCTGGGCTTTCTCATGTGGGCCATATGGAAGGAGAGAAACAGTAGAATATTCAAGGATCACACTAGACCGCTGGAAGATATCTGGAAAATAATTTGCCAAAATATTGAAGAAACCATATCTCTCAAAACCTGGTACCAGGAGGATCTCCCAATTACCCCCCAAGAACAATCTATATGGGCCAATTGGAATTTCCAATGGAAGCGAGAACAACTCATCAAAGGAACAAAGCCTCCGAGGAGCCACTCACCTGAGAAATGGTTACCTCCCCCCATGCATATGTACCAGCTAAATTTTGATGGTGCCTCGAAAGGCAACCCAGGGAATTCAGGCTTTGGAGGGATTTTCAGAGATCATAAGGGAGCTCCTCTCTTAACATTTTTAGGTTCAAGAGGATGGGATACCAATAACTCAGCAGAATTGGAAGGTCTCTGGCAGGGTCTAATTCTTGCGCAAGGCAAAGGCCTCTTTCCACTCATAATAGAGGGCGACTCCCAGATCATCATCAATATGGTCTCAAGAATCCTACAGGGATCCCCCTCCTGCAAAGTAAGTAACAGTTGGAGAATGGAAAAAAGGCTACAATCTATTGAATGCTGGCTTTCCTCCCATAGGGCGGTCACTCTAAAGCACATTCGCAGAGAAGGGAATAAAGTTGCGGACTTACTTGCTAATATGGGGGTTGACTGCAGGTTGCATCTACATGTTGGATCAATTTCAAGCTTAGCCTCTGAATCTCAACTCTTGGATTACAACAACCTAGTGCAGAAGGAAATGCATCAGGAGGAAGTAGTACCCCCGAATGCGGGTGACATTAATGTACTTAATTCTCTTCATGACAGACAGTAAGGGCTGGTACTGCCAGCTGCAGGGTAGCATGGCTTCCCAGGATTTCACCCTGCGCAAGAAGGATAAACTTAAGAAGGGCGGATTTGGCAGGATCTCAGCATTAATGGTTTGCTCCGTTCGAAGTGAAGCAGTGGTGGTTATAATCATGGCGCTTTCGTTTATTCTCTTCACAATTTGTGTTCAGTCTTCATGCTCCAGGCCTTGGTTTGCTACGGATTTTGGGGGAAAGCAGGTCTCTGCTCACAGAGGCAAGCTTCATGCCTGTACCCCATTATCTTGGAGGCGGTATTACTATGTTAAGGGTCTTGATGGCAGGATAAACTCTGCTATAAGCTGTAAGCTTTCTACTACTCTGGAATTTCGAATTGGGCGGTCCTCACCTTCCTCTCAGGCCTATTTTGTGTGCTTGTATTGGTTCCTGGTGTAGTCCTTGTGCCCTCCAGTCATTGTTCCTGGTTGTTCAATGCCTTCCCCTACGCATCTCAATATGGTTCGCCAAAGTGGGAGGAATCGTTCCAGGGGGCGCCGAGGTAGCCGAAGGCGTTCGAAGGCAAGCTGTTCTGTGGACCCTGAACTGTCTCCTGTCAATCTCCCCTCCTCTCCGGTGAATGTGCCTCCTCCTAGCCCCGCTCGCAAGCCAACTCCGAATAGTGCATTTCAAACCACTCATTTCAAGTTCCAAAGCAATCTTAACAGGCCATTGATCACCGCTCATATCACAATTATCCTTTCGGAAGAAGAAAACCAGCTTTATCCTCTGACGTGCATGGCTCCTGAGCCTTCTCAAAGCAGTGAGAAATTTACGGATGGGGGAAGCCCGGAGAAACGAAAGGGAGATAGGCTTGGCAAGGATGAAGCAGCATTACTCCACCTCTTGAAGACATTATCCCGGTGACCGGGGAAAGGAATTCCAGAGCCACTAATCATCCCATGACGAACCCAGCGGGCGAGAAGGCGGGAAGTGAAGATTTGTGGATTGGCAGCACGTGTCCGGTAGTGGAGAAGCCTCCTAGTGAGGACGTGGAAGTTTAAGGCCACCTGGGTCTGTTCAATCTTTCTTTTTGGTTTTGTTGACATTTCAGATGACTACTTCCAGGCAGTTTTGTTTGCAGTCATGGTTCAACATCTTCAACCAGATGATTTTGTTTCCCTCCAGGGCAGTGGCAGTATAATTATCTTCTGGTTTTCCAAGGAAAATGTCTATCTTGCTTTCACGTTTCTTCTTATGTTCTACTAGTCTATCTCTGGGCTCTACATATGTTTTCTAGCTTTCTGTAACTGGTCTTCCCAGGTTCTTTCTATACTGGGGCAGTTTTGCTGCATTGAGTGCTCTCGAGTACTGTTATCCGAGGCCTCAACTCCTTGTAATATTATTTTACTTTTCAGTTAATAGAATTTAGTCTTTGCCGAGAAAAAAAAAATATACTATGCATTCTATGCCCCAACTATTTCTTATGATTAAATTGAATTTCCAACTCATTGATTTTTTAGGGTGTTCACCGAAAAAATCGCTCTTTTCCACTTCACCACGGGGCTATCTTCCAATTTGGCCAGTGAAAGGACATGTTTTTCTCTTGAGGTAGGGACTTGTGGCAGCAGCAGCCATCCTTGTTATTTTTTAAAGGGCATACGAGAACCAAGGCCCAAGAATGTATATATCTTGCATATTCATTCCTCGAATCGGGCAGGTCTTCTAAATGACATGACTTAAGTACTGTGGAAGCTCAAACTCATTGTTCATAAAGTGAAGGTTTTGATAACTCTTGAAGGCAAAGTGATGGACATTTTCTTCATCAATAACAATAGGGATTTTTTTTTTGCAAACTACAAAGAGGCGATAAGATGTTTGTGATCATTGAAATCTGTTATTAATGAATCCTCTACTAATTGTGAACTATTGTTTGCTCCCCCTGAGCTTATGGAAATGGAATAGGCATGGATTTCACTACTCTCACCTTCAATTTTCGATGAATTGTTCACCCCAAAATTAACCCAATTTCAAGATTCTAATTTTATAAATTTGAGATGGCACAAGTGGAGTATGATATAAACTAGATCTAGGCATTCCAACATTTTTAACATTAGATTTAACAAAATTATGAGATTTATCTTAATTCTATTTTTTAGATCTAAAGTTTAATGATAGATTTCACTATAGACATGGAACCAAAGGTTTAATAATAGTTTTCATAAAAATATGAGACCTGAGATTTTAATTCTCAAAGGTACCTAGAGTTTAAACCTGGTTGTGATACCATATGTAATGCCCCATAATTAAAATATACAAACTTAAATATATCAAACATGCTATCAACGCAAATCTTCAACTAATTAGTATATAATTTTCAAAAGACCATTAGTAGAGAAGGCATACATATAGAGCGAAGAATGAAAATAGATCATATTGGTGATTTTGAAGTTGTGACGCCATCCAGGTGCTGCTAACTGCAACAAAGTGTTGGGGACGACTCTCCACCCAACCTTAGACGAGCTGCAACCAATATTTCTTGCAATTGTCACCCCTGAGCCCTCAATCAACTTACTATTGTCAGTCCTTTTGTCTCGCAACATTCCCTTCCTCGAAGAATGAGTGAATGAATCAATGCTTCTCGTCTCCATTTTTTGCCATTAAATAGAACCAACTATTCCTAAAATGGTAAGGGGATTGAAAATAGACCCGCATGTGCACAATCCATGTGTCATCATGCCAAATTTTATTTCTTTTTATTTTATATATATTTATTCAATTTTTTATTTATTATTATCTTCTTTATTTGTTATTTTATTTATTTATTATTCTCCTTTTCTTTGTTATTTTATTTATTTATTATTCTCCTTTTCTTTCTTCTTTGGTTGTTTTATTAATTTATTATTATCTTTTCTTTGTTATTTGTTAATTGTTATTTTGTTGATTTATTACTTTCTTTCTTCGTTATTTGTTTTTTTTGTTAATCTTGGTAGATCCTCCTTTTTCATTAATAAAAAGCAAATTAACACCACATAGAACCGACTAGGTTGCCTCAACGGTTGCCTCAACTTGCCTAGTGGGAAACCAAATTTATTGGCCACCTATCCGCATTATATGCCATCTAGTAGAAAAAAATCTTAAGTCTCTCTATCCAAGCAATATAAGTTTCAGTTTCCTGTCCACATCCATACTCTAAAGTCCTACATTCATATGTAACTGCATAAACAAATTTAAAATCCAGCCACATATGCAAACAAAACTATCAATAAGTAAGCATTATATTCATGTTGTTCAGCTAACGTTGATTCAATCGAAGTTAGGTGTTTGGAATTTGATCCTAGCAGCTCTGTCTGAGCTAGTATGAAACGCAGATGCTTCTCAATTTGGCCGAGGTGGATGTCCTATTTATGTAGTTGGAATTGCACCTTCTGAAATTCCTGTTTGTAATTTGGTAGTTCCTGAACCGTAACTACCATGCCCACCGAGATATATTCCATTGCCTTTCCCAATAGGATTTCAATCAACCAGTACAAGTGGAGTGTCTGTTTGTACTGGGTAATTCTTCGTCGCGTCTTCCCGAGGTCCGTACGAGGACTCTCTAATCCTCCAGCTCCATTTATGTCTCACTCTCATACCTTTTCAAGTCTGCTTCCCATTCTTCTAATAGTCGCCTAACCTCCTCATTGATTCCCTCCTGGTAGGCAGTTGTCGCTTCGTTGCTTAGGCTCTCAACAGACTTTCTACCTCATCGATTGCTCGAAGAGTTGGGTTTAGTGTCAAGTTTGGCCTCTCGTGGCCTCGAATCTTTCTTGGTCGTACCATGATCTCACCGACCCAGCCCCTTGTATTGCATGGTGGTTTAGTTGATTTTCGAGCTTTTTCCTGGCCAGGCCTGAAGGTCCTGTATTCAGGGGTAGGTATACCCCTCGATGAACTTGTTTTGCAGACAAGACATCCAATTGAGCAGTCAATTGTCACTGTGTTACTTCATAATTCAAGATTTTGATTGGTATAATTGTGCCGCTCCATCCCCCCAGCTTCAACCATCCCCATGGCGCTTGCAGTTGCATGCCCCCCTTGGCCGCAAGCAGGATACGTAGAAAGGCCCCACCCTTGCCCTGCACATGAAGGTCTACGCTCCAATTGAAGCCCCCCCTACCTTCGCTCTTGCATGCATTATCCCCCAGGTCCCGGGTACAGTGGCTCGGCTGCCATCCGACCACCAGCCATACCAGTTTGGGTTGCATTTTGCTGCCAACACGAAAAGCATCATGGGTGCCCATCCCAGGCAACTAGCCATCCTCAAGCCCCGGAACACAGGAGTCGTCCCCTCTCCTTCCTATTCTAACATAGCTAGTCTCTATTCCCTGCTAGGTCCCATGCCCGCGACTTCTCTCATCTGTCTTCCCAATCCCCTGATCCCTGCATTCCCAACCTTGGCTATCCATAGCTAGAAGACAAAAGCTTCCTACCATTATGTGGGTTTACAGACAGAAATTATCCCAATACCCAACCCCGAGCTTCTTTAGTGAAGCGATTGCATGCTCCTACTCTATGCTCCCTGCCCATTAACAAAATAATTCCCATACAGGATAGGAGAATATCAAAACATAGCGAGATTATTAAGGTACCCATCAAATTTCGAGTGTATTCGTAGGTTATCGCCACCAACCAACGCCCCCATCCCCAACTATCCCAACTCCCCATCCCCTTATTTCCCTGCATCTCCCGCAAACGAAACGAGAAACAGGGTAGCATAACGGGGGAAAGAGGACACAAAATACATACTCGAGTTCCTTCGCTTGCAATCGGTGGGTTATCTGTCGCTCGTGGATCCGCTGCACCACCTTGTCACTCTAGTCCCCTTGCCTTACTCTGTCTTTCTGGTTATCGCTACGCTCCCTTTCAGGGTAACTGCAAACATAATTTCTTTCCCTCCTCTCATTGTCAAACCCTGCAATTAATGAATTTTAGGTAATTGTCTAATTGTTTTACTTTTTGGACCTATTTTGGTTGTCTAATCATTGATTTTAATCATAATTTGAATGATTTCAGTTGTATATGGATCTGAAAAGTAAAACTATTAGATTACAAATTTTAGTATTCAATGGTTTTAGTATCTTGTATCAAATCCGCAAGTTTGTTGTAGGTTAGTAGTAGGAGTTGTGGATAAGCTGATGTTTTATTTGTATAAATATTTTAACAAATTGTAAATATGAGGATTATCTCTACAACATTTCCACCAAGCTTCTAAAGTACCTACATGATGAATTTGTCTTTGATTAAATTTCATAACTCTTACATAAAGATGATGGTAGTTTACAATAATTGTAAAACGATAATTCTCTTTTCTATTTTGTTAGTAGAAAGGAAGAGAAATCTAAATATATGGGTTTCTAGTCAAAGCCAGAGAAAAGAAAGGAGAGGTTGTGGATGTCAATATTGTTAATGCACACAAATTAGTAATAACTCTTGAGTTTTTTTTTTATCTCAACCAATTCCTAAGGTTTTGTGTATATTTATCAACATGAATTTCTCTCCCCTACTATATATGAGTCACTTAGAAAATTGATTAGCTATTTAACAACCTTGGCATGTTCGAATCTATAGTGATTTATATTTCAATCGAATTTTTTTTTATTTTCTTCATATTGTTGATAATTTTCCACGAAGGGACTCTTTCTGTTGAGATTTTGTTTTTTTAAATGATATTCATAAAACCTAGTTTCAAATATTCCATGATTCCCAAGATCAAAGCTTTCTAATTTAACTTTATTAATTGTTTTAGAATGTAATTTTTGTTCTCTAAAACATCTTGTTTGTGAGATCTATGTGTTAGAGTTAAAATTTCTATTGAAGTAGTTGAGGTTTTATCATTGTTGGAAAATTTGGAATGGTGAAACTTTTATATACCAAAGCTTGTGACCTTGTTTGGCTAAGATTTATGGGTTATAGTCAGGTTTCACTGTAATAGCCAAGTTTTATCCTTATGATGGTGAAACTTCCCTATATTGAGGCTTTGTGATTTGAGAAGATCGACGTGTGGTTAATTTCCTTCAAAAATCCTCTCAAGACAACATGCCCACTAAAGAGAATCCATAATTCCACAATTATTTAGCAACTTCAAAATGAGTGAAAATAATTGAAATTTTCTCCGAAAGGCATTTTCACGACTAACCACTTGTTTTCTTCTCGATATCTCAGACAAGTTTTTCGCTATCCTCTTCAAGTCAAAGAGAAGGCACCCATGGCATAAGGGGATGGGTTACATGCCCTTCTGTGAAAACCTCCTTCAATAAGGCATTTACTAAATTAGACACGATTTTTTCCATCCTTTTGTGGTCAAAGAGAATGTACATGTGGCATAAGGTGAGGGGATACATGCCCTTATGAGAAAACCTTCTTCAGTAAGACCTTTACTAAAAATTTGTACAAGTAAAGATGACATAATACAATGAGCATGGAAAAAATATGAATAAAAAGCATAGAGCACTAAAACATAATTTATAAGGTGTAAAAAACCATTAAACAATGATAAGTAAATATTATTATCATTATGTAGTATGAGCGTGCACAATGCTAAGTAAGAATGTGAGCCACATCATACAACCACAATGAACCTAGTAATCACAAAAAAATACATAACCAACTTTAATATGAAATAAAGGGTTCAATACTACATATTTTCTTAATCACTGTTGCATTTATTATCAATGAATCATGGTATTTCATAGACAATTAGCTATAAAGAAAAACATATCCTACACATACGCCCTCTTTCGCACATCCTTTATTCAACACACATCCCTGACTCTACACATCTCTTGTTCCAAACATCTACTTCTTTTGCACTTGTCGCTTCTCACATGCTCTCCCACTCCACATTATTGATTTCATGCACGCCACTTGTCATGATCACAAGGTTCCTAGGCACACCACTTATCTTGCCTCATTAACTTTCCATGCCATTCAATAGTACTGATATCAAGGGTGTTAAAAGCAAATCAATCTCTGAATTAAATGAATGAGATGGTTTTAAAATTTCAAGGTTTATTACCACCATCTTTGACAAATGATGGCCTTAATATATTAATTTTGTATTTATTAGTTTGTCTTTCCCAATGAAAGTCACACGCACGAGAGTAAGAACTAGTAACTATATAGGGAAATGAGGATTTTATAGCTAAGTGGCATTGACAATTCAACTTTGAATTCTTTTTTTGGCCAAGAATTCAACATTGAATTTTTTACAATTTGGGTCATTTCAAGATTGGGCAAAATTTGAAAAACTTTATATCATCATACATAAATTTTATCCATAATAAAACTATAATGGTACTTAAAATTATTACCCATTTCTTGGCAGGATCAAATCAAAATTTAATTAAAAAAAGTTGAATTCAGTTGGATTTACGTTGTCAGAAAGGGCAATTAGATTTTGTGAAATAAGTCAATTATATCATGATTAGATGAGAACCCTCGAGAATACTAAGACAAACCCAGGCTTTCCTTTGGGGAAAAGCATCCATGAGGAAAGGGAGATGTTGACCTTCAAAATTGCACCTTCTCAAGTGTTTTTACTTAGTTAAATTTTATGTGTGCGAAAGGAAGTTCACATCCTTTTCTCCACACACATGCCCCTCTGCACATTTTCTTCGCACATTCACCTTTTGTATAGGTTTCCCCTTCTGCATATTCATTTCTTCGTGCATTGGCACCTCTACACACAATTCCTTTCACACTCCACCATCTCACAGAACACTACGTCCACACACACACTACTTTGCACAATATTTCCTTGCACTTGTCCTTCCTCGCACACTTTCTCACTCATCGTTATTAACTGCTTATACACCAACCATCATGATCACAAAGATTTCATATTTATTTCACTTCGTAAATTCCCCTGTCACTTACAGTACCAATATCAAGGATATTTAAAGAGAAGCAGGCTCTGAAGTAAATGGATGAGATGATTTTGGAATTTCGAGATTTATCTTCACTTTCTCCCATAAACGGAAACCTTAGTATACTAAGTTGCTATTTATTAAGCCTATCATGCCTAAAGGAGTTCAAATGTGATGAGGTAATGATGACATCTCAGTTGCTTTGACACAGCAAAGCTGCATCTTTACCTTTTCCACTCTTGGACCTGTGGGTTATGGGTCCACGTATATAAATATATCGGGAGCATTATAAATGGCGGAAACACAATGAAACCCAACCAATCATCTTCGGTCCTTCTTTGAACGCATATGGCCGGAACCCAAAAGGAGATAAATCCCAGTTCATAACATATCGAGTCTACCATAAATGTTAACCTGCACGCACTTTCACGCGCGATTCCGATCATTCAACAAACGAATGGTCTGGATGGCCGAATCTCAACGAGGTTTTAATCTCGTTGTATAAAACCTTATCGCGTTCATTTTGGTAATTAAGGTCTGCACTTGTTGGCACGCGATATGCATCCGATCGCCTTTAAACGGATGGTTCGATCACCTCCGGAATTTAAACAAGTTTTAATAATTTTCTCGGGTCCATTAGCCGAGATAACTTGCTCGCAAGTTTCCCACACGATCATCATAGATCTTCTTCCATCGGATGGCTGTGATGTTTCCTCCACCATTCCTCTTCCATCGTTATTATCTGTCAATCTGGTCGATCCAACGATTCCTGTTCTTTTTCATTTTAATTCTTTCTACACCGTCGATCTTCTATTTCAACGATGCGACTTCATCTCCACCGTACTTTCGCCCTTTACTATCTATTTACAATCATTTAGGAAATTGAGAAAAATCTTGCGTCCTCCACTATAGAAGATAATTCTCAATCTTCCTCTATCTATTGTGAGAACCAATTGTGCTCACTTCCAGCTAATCCCTCTGTCCATTCAAAAGGGAAATCTCGATTTCTACATGCCTATACACAGGTTTTATTAGACAATTAAATACTAATCCCGTAAAGGAAATTTCGTCAGTCATTCATGCTATTCAACACAAAAATTCCACAATATTTCTCAAATTCACAGTCAACGCACCATAAGGCTATTAAGACACATACAGACACAAATTCCCACACATGATATATACAAATCCACACTGTTTTGGTATTTTTATAAAATATTTACAAGGAAAACAGTCACATTCGACTGTTTCAGTTCTTTTCCATAAAATCCATCTACTGCTCTTCCTAACTCCTCACTCTTGCTCTTACTATCCTCTAGCTAACCTCTAGCTAACCTCTGGCTAACCTCTCGAATTATTCAAAAGATCACAATTTATACAAAAACGGATTCATGAACCAATTTAGTTCAGATCCAACAATCTCTCACTCTCTCCCAAAGTATCTCTCTAGCTCCACTCTTTTCTCAAACAGAATCCCAAATTAATCATTTAAATCCCTCAAATCCTCACTCTTCCTAGGATTACTTAACTGTCTCTAAGATCTCTACATTCATGACATATTCTCCATAAATAAATTTACAATTAAAATCCCCTTAACTCAACTAAACTTAGGAAAATGAATAAAATGATTAAGGGAACCCAATCCCTTTAGTAAATGTGAAATAAGGCTCATGGGTCTTATAAGCTTTGAAGAATGCTCCTGCATCAGACTCCCCAAGTTGAAATAATTCATGGACTCTTATTCATGAGTCTTTCCACTTCCTTTGTTGTGAACTTCATCAGATTTCATCTTCCAACTGGTTGTCTGACCTTTTCCAATTGCAGGTGCATTTACTACCTTCTCTCTTTCTCCTGGATGCCAAACTCTGTGTTGTGGATGTCCTTTTGCTCTGCTTTCATAAGCTTCTCCTTTGCATAATGTTTTGGTGTTGATATCCTGCATAAACAACTCCTCAAACAACATAAATTTTTGCTCCTCTGTCTGTTGTTGTCTTGTCATCATCTCAATAGAATTGAGCTCCAACTTTATGTATTTTCCACTATCTTGTACCTGACTATATATTCTGATTTCTGACTCAATCACTAGCATCTTCTTTTGTCTATAAACCATTTCTTTTATGATGTCATGTATATCCTTCCATCTTTCCTTGACTTTCTGACGTTGACAATTCCTCATGCTCATCACCTTTGTAGCTTTCATCATCCACCTATCTAATATCTTCAGTAGAATCCTCCCAATATTAAAAGACGATTGTTTCTTGTTTGATACAAGAACATATAACCTTTCAACCACATACTATCCATTAGTTGCAAATATTTTAGTTATTGAACTTTGTTCAATTATCTCCATATTCATATTAAATTTAACTGAATTGTTCATCCCAATTTTCAATTGCAAATTCAAAATAAACTCTTGGTATTCAAATCTTCTTTGGATTAAAAACAAAATATGTTTGTAGACTGTACTTTCACATCCTCTATAATTTTCTTTCTCTTCTGCAATGACTTATTTAAGAGCTATGCCAACTCTCCTTCCTTCATCCAGAACTTCTGAGTCAACTAGTTACTTTCTCCCATCTTCTTGTTTCCATAAGGAAAACAGTCTTTCTGCATTTCCAAAACTTACATACTTCTTTATGTTTACTTGTGCAAACATATCTCTACGAGCAGTTTATCCTTCATCCTAAAAACCACATTCAACAATTAATAATTCAAAATCAAGAAATACATTACATTTTCCATCTCCTTCCTCATTAACTCTACTCCAAGTTTTCTCTGATTTGTCATCCTTTTGATATGCATATGACATGTCAAAATTGTCATATCCTCCTCCATATTGTCTTATTTTGAAATAGACTTCTTTGTCTTCACTTTGTTCTGAATGTTGTATAATTTCTTAATTCTGTTCTCTGCTCTTCTCTTTGGCCTTCCTTCCTTTCACACTCCTTTTCATTCTTCATGTTTCTTCCCTACAAATCTGTAAGCCATTAAGTTGCCTTTTCCATTCCTCCTTCTTTTCAATCAAAATTTGCCAATCTCTGATTTTAGAACCTAAAGTTCTCTTTGTTCCTATACAGGAAACAAAATCACCATATACAATAGATTTTCCATTCCACTGTAAAGTCCCTTTTACAACAATAAAAATTACCGTCAACACCATGAATATCACATTCCACTGAACCTCTTTGTTGCTCACCGCATATGCATAGTTCATGGAAGCATCCTTGCCTTCATCCTCTGAGATTGTCTATCTCTTTCCAAGTTTTTGATTACATTCACCCTTACTCTTTTTCCCATTTGTAAAAATAACATTATCTTCAATTTTCTGTTGTGCATCAGTCTCTACCAACCTCTCTTTAAGTTCCTGTTTGTCCTCTTTTCCTCTCCTCTTCATAGCCTTTTCCAGAATAATTGTACCTCCTTGGGCTGAATTCCCTTTATAAATCTTTGTTCTACTAGCTTCCATAGTACACTCTTTAGTAAGAGTCCTTTCCATTAATGTTCCACTATGTCCTTCCAAGACAATTTCTTGCCCATTAACTATCAATACAAGTTCATAATTTTTGAATAAAAATTGAAGAGATAATTCCATTACCTCAAGTGTTTGTACTACACATACACTCTTGCTTGCTCCTGTCATAAGGTTATCTTCATACCTCTCTTCTACTTCCCTTTTGTAATCTGCACTTTCCTTTTGTCTTCAAGCAGTCTGCCATCTTTTTGCCAAGTCTTACTAGATTCACCATCCTCAGCCTCCTTAGTTTTCAACATTTGTCCATGTTCAGTGTCTTTGAATACATGTTCAATTAAAAATTGTTCTATTACATCCATCTCTTCTAACAGTTTCATTTCTTCAGCAACTTGCATAAACATATCTTCTAAAGGTTGTTCATCACCTGCATACATACACAAATCATCAGTTTCAAAAATACTAGGCTCCTCTTTCTTTGATGTTTCAATCATCACATCTCTCTGCTGATTCGAACTTGTCCAACAGTTCAGAAAATCATTCATAATTCTTTCCTCAGCAAGGTAATCTTCTTGCTCAGGTCTATAATAGTCATCTTCCATCTCTAACTCAGCTGCTCTGAGTTCTTCTCTTAATTTGATATACATTCTCCTCTTTATCTGTTTCTGCAACAGCTTCCACTTTATCTTCTTTCTTTTCATAGTCCAACCATAACTTTGGTCATTTTCACATTTTTCTAGTAGCATTATTATGGCATCCACACTTGCTTTCAATTCTGCAATGTCTCTGTCAAATATCTCTTGACTCATCTCCTCTCCTTTGCCATTTTCCTTGGCATCTTTCTTTCTTCTGTTGTGGCTTCTCTCTAAACCCCTGCTATGATTATCAGTATTCATTTCCTCATTATCTCTATGAGCTCCTCACTCACTATGAGCTACATTAAGCCTTTGCAACAGCAAGTCCTCCCTGCTGTCACTTACCTCACCAATCCCCTCTATGGACTTGGTCTTTTGGTAAGCACTGGTTCTCTATCTCTAGAACCTCTTGAGCACTCTCTTCTACTCTCTTTAGGCTTATAGCCTCAACTCACCTCTCCTGAGAACACTTTAACTTTCCTCCTATTCCAACTTTCAGCTGGAATATTTAGGTTCAATGCCACTAACACAACTCCTCTCTTTCTTTACACGGTCTGCTACTGTGTGTTGCTGCTAGTATTCACTTCCCTTATAAAACCAATTCAAATGAACCAACATCAAAATACAACTCATACCTGATGATCTATCTCTTTAACCTTTCACTGGCTTGGCAATACACATGCTGCTTTACTTTTCACTGTCTGCACTTAAGTTCTTCTTTCAACTGAATTTCTTTTCTTACTGAGTATATCCATATTCACTTTAATTCCTTACAGTATCTCTGTTGCAATTTCTTCACTTGCTCCTTTGTCATAGCTACTTGTTGGAACTTCATTACCTGCTACTTGCATTCACCTACACATATCATTAAAGCTTTTTAAAATCTGTAAAACCTTTACCTGATCCTGTCTTTGATGAAATGTTGAAGTCCTCATTATCTGCAACATCTCAGGTTTCCTCTATGCATAAATTATTGTGTCCTATTCTCCCTCTGTATCGAATCCATTACAATGCAAATTATATATATGTTGAGAATAAAATTCAACCTCTCAACCAATCTCCACGGAGCATTAGTCTAGCTTTGATACCAAAAATGATGACAGCTCAGCTGCTTTCACACAGCAAAGCTGCATCTTTACCTTTTTTGCATGTGAACCTGTGGGTTATGGGCCCACGTATATATATCGGGAGGATTATAATTGGCAGAAACACAACGAAACCCGACCAATCACCGTCGGTCCTTCTTTGAACGCATATGGCCGGAACCCAAAAGGAGATAAACCCCAATTCATAACATATCGGGTCTGCCAGAAATGTTAACATGCGCGCACTTTCACTCACGATTATCGTCCGATCATTCTGTTAGCCTTGAAGGAAAATGGCCCAAAAATGGATCCAAATATGCCCCAAAGCCTCCAAAATTTCTTAAAAAAGATGCCAATGGATCCATTAATGCTCTAGAAATCTTCAATTTATGCTTAAAGACCATTCCAAGTCAAAATGGTCGCAGGAGGAAAGCCCTTGGAAGGGCTGAAAATCACTAGTGGGAGGAAAAAACCAAAGGAAAACAGTGAAAAACCCACAGGCGCAGGCTTGAACAGGCATTGCACAGCCACTGTTAGATCTGGCCGATCAACGGCCAAGATCTAGGCGGAAAATCACATATCGGCCGGGCAGAGGTGACAGGCTTAAAGCAGGCGCATGACACCGCCAATTAGCGATCACTGATGATCGGATCGGCGGGTCGCATCGGTGGGAGATATATATATATATATAAAGAGGCCCAGGCATTGAGCGATCAGCAATTACGATCAGAGCGCATCGTTGTATCGCATTGGCGTTATACCAAGGGGCGGGGCCTGTGCACATACAGACAGGCGACCCGATACTCGGACCCGACCGCGGTATATATAAGAATTCATATATTTTGAGATCCGCGCCCACGCAGTTTTCATTGTTTTATTGTATTTTCGTTATTATAACGAAATACGAAGGAAGCCTGAGGTAGTGCAGTAGCGATGGAACCCGGACCCGATGGGTTTCCGAAATTAAAATATATCATATTTGAAATCCGCGTAAAGCCCATTTTAAATGTTTTTCACAATTTTTTATGTATTTACAAAATACACAGGCCAGGCCAAATGCGACTTGTGATGGCGACAAGGCCAGATCCAATGGATAATTAAATCATATTTTAGGACTTTGGAAGTCCGGAATGAACAGTAAGGGGCGGGAATTCTCAGAATTGTTATGCTTTCTGTTCATAATAGAAAGCAGTCACTATCTGCATTTTAAAGAGATTTCTTAGGCCCGAAGAGCCATTTCACCACAGAGCAAGGGCCAAATCCACGACAAAGCGGTCATGGAGCCACAACACGCCACACAGCCAAATCAAACAAGATCAGGGAACGCCAACAACGCAGACAGTGCAACAGCCATCCTAACAAACATTATGGGGCATCTCTGGCACGAGAGAGCTCCCAGGCATCACAGTAAGCTGCCCAAAATATCTGAATATGGTTAGTCTTTTGTCAGAAGAAGAAACCGCTGAGCCACGCTTGCCTTCAGGGAATCAAAGCAGTTAACAATGCAGATCGAATAGATTAAGACTCCAAGCCTTCTAGAGAGCTCAAGAGCATTGTAAAGGGCCTATAAAAGGCAGAAAACTAAATGTAATAGGGTTCAACTTTTGGAGATTATTCCTCCTCTGTTCATTCAAGCTTCTCATCTTCATTCTAGCAATATAAGCTTCTTTTGCCATTATATATTCAATGTCCATGCTCTTTGTTGTTCTGTGCTTGCACTTGAACAGTTTGTTCAGGTTTTCTTTGTGTTTAAGGCTAGATAACTGTCATCTTATCTCTTCTTTGATATATTAGATTTGCAAGCTTCTTTGCTGCCTGTAGCTAGCCATTTATATATGTTATTATATGTGCATATGCCAGTATAGTCAGTAAACTCATTTGCTGCCTGTAGCTAGCTGTTCATATAGGTTCATGTATGCAATCTACTGGTACTGTCAGTATTCTCCATCTATCCATTAAATCTACAAACTATTGAGCATTAGTGGTCTAAAGCCTTGTGTTGTTGAGGGTGTTCATGCATGTCTTGAGTGATAATAGAGCTGAAATGGTTATCTGACTTGATCCAAACCATCATCCATTCCAATAGTTCTGAGAACAATATTGAAGATTATATGTTACCAAGCATCTCCGAGCTGCAACCTAGGAGAGTTTCCTAGAGTGCTAACACATTCAACCAACGAACGGTCTAGATGGCCAGATCTCAACGAGGTTTTAATCTCGTTGTATAAATCCTTATCGCGTCTGTTTTTGGAATTAAGCTCTGCGCTTGTTGGCACGCGATATGCATCTAATTGCCTTTCAATGGACGGTCCGATCACCTCTGGACTTTAAACTCGTTTTAATAATTTTCTCGGGTCCGTTAGCTGAGATAACTTGCTCGTAAGTTTCCTGTGCGATCACCGTAGATCTTCTTCCATCGGACGGTTGTGATGTTTCCTCTGCCATTCCTCTTCCATCGTTATTATCCATCGATCTGGCCGATTCGATGGTTCCCGTTCTTTGCCTTTTTAATTCTTTCTATGCTGTCGATCTTCTATTTCAAGGATGTGACTTAATCTCCACCAGTCTTTCGCCTTTCACTGTCTCTTTACAATCCTTTAGGAAATTGAGAAAAAGCCTGCGTCCTCCACTATAGAAGATAATTCTCAATCTTCCTCTCTCTACTATGAAAACCAATTGCGCTCACTTATGGCTGATCCCTCTGTCCATTCAAAAGGGAAATCATGATTTCTACATGCCTATACACAAGTTTTATTAGACAATTAAATACTAATCCCGTAAAGGAAAAATTTTCAGTCGTTCATGCTATTCAACACAAAAATTCCATAGTATCTCTCAGATTCACAGTAAACGCACCATATGGCTATTAAGACACATACATACACAAATTCCCACACATGATATATACAAATCCACATTTGTTTTGGTATTTTTATAAAATATTTACAAGGAAAGCAGTCACATTCGACTGTTTCAGTTATTTTCCATAAAATCCATCTACTTCTCTTCCTAACTCCTCACTCTTGCTCTTACTATCCTATAGCTCTCTAACCCTTAGCTAGCCTCTAGCTAACCTCTCGAATTATTCAAAAGATCACAATTTATACAAAAACAAATTCATGAACCAATTTAGTTCAGATCCAACAATCTCTCACTCTCTCCCAAAGTATCTCTCCAGCTCCACTCTTTTCTCAAACAGAATCCCAAATTAATCATTTAAATCCCTCAAATCCTCACTCTTCCTAGGATTACTTAATTGTCTCTAAGATCTCTACATTCACGACATATTCTCCATAAATGAATTTACAATTAAAATCCCCTCAACTCAACTAAACTTAGGAAAATAAATAAAATGATTAAGGGAACCCACTCCCTTTAGTAAATGTGAAATAAGACTCATGGGTATTATAAGCTTTGAAGAATGCTCTTGCATCAAGTAACATCTTGTGATTATATAGGAAAACAAGAATTTACATCTAAGCGGAATTGAGAATGTCGTTGAATAACCACATGTTTCTAAGAACAAAGCAAAGATGACTGGTAGAGGAGGGAAATAAACTATTTGCAGTGATACAATTAACTCACTTTCCCATATTAATAAGAAGTTTAACTAGTCGATAGCGTACCAGTGGTATGTGAAATTATCGACCGAACAGAAGAAGATCAATAAAATTTGGACGAGCAGATTGGCAAATGTTGCATGTGTCCCAAAGGTTTTTTATTTCAAAGAAATTATTTATTTGTGTGCAAAGAATTTTGATCCAAAAACAAGAAAAATCACGCTAGGAGTGAAGAAGAACCAAATTCTTCTTAGTCACAAGGCATTTATAAGGATATTTAAGCTACCAAAGCCAAATAAGTCACTAAAGTTGTCAAAATAGATAGTTCCTGGACTCACAAGTAGGTGGGATAAACATCATTCAACAATTCGTTTCACCAACTTCCTAGGTTCCTTTTGATATTTCCTTTCTACATATTTCTTTGTTTACAAAACCTTTTAAAGTTTTTTCTTCACTTTTTTCTTGTGTGATGGGGTGAGAAACTACAACAAATGTCCCAAAATCCATACTTTATGTCATTTACTGCTCTTATAGAAAATATTATTTATTCAATTGGGCCGACCTCAATTCCAATGCGTTGGCTTTCTAGTTGGTCAATTTGCCCAAGACTCAAATTATTTATAACAACACATCTTATAACAACCCTCATGTCCATCCATGTCTTTCACGACCTACCACATAAAGCTAATTTCTGGTATTCCATATTATGGAAGCATAAAAACCCTTTTCATTTTTGCCAAGTCCAAGATTTGTTTGTAAGGGAAATCATTTACATCATGACTGGATGAGAGCCCACCTGAATATTAGGATAAGTCCAAGCTTTCCAGTGGGGAAAAGGCGTCCATGAAGAAATAGAGACTAATATTGTGATTCGAATATATATATTTCAAGATAAGCCACTATTGCTACACAATTTTTTTATAGATAAGTATTTTGTTGTTGAAGTTTGCAGACAATACCATCCATGGCTAATTTTATTTGAACAGGGAAAAATAAATAAATAAATAAAAATTCTTTGTCATTTACTGTTGGAGAAGTGATTGTGAAGAATGAGACCCACCTTGTAGATTTTGTACAATATTTAAATAAGTTAAGCTCAAGCCCTTCAAGGATTTAATCTAGAAGGTATATTTTCTAGACACGTAACTACTATTAGATATGACAATTTGTTTGTAAGAGTTGCAGAGGAAAGTGAAGAGAGTCACACTAGACCATCTAGAAATCAAGAGTTACCAACACAAACTGAAGAAGTTCCTGAAGAGACCAGTACGAGTATGGGAGGAAGATACAAGTAGAGAGGCAAAAATCCTACAAAGCAACCTCCAACCTCCACACCCAAGACTCGCCCGAGTTCATCCTCCATTGAAAGAAAGATAAATGATGCCTTGAGTGGAAGACTGAGTAAGGGTCATCTCTCATGTGGCAGAAATGAGAATCCCCTCCCCAAATTCACCCCAAAAAGATCGAACATGACACAATCCACCAAATTCAGAAGTCCCAAAGAAATACCAAGTGTGGAACAAGTTATGGGCATTAAAGTTGGTAGAACTACACCACCTGATTGAGTTACAGGTCGTTTAGCTTAAAATCACAGAATAATAGAAGAAATTGTTGATGAAGTCACCAATTTTAATGACCACCCTATCACCTTGAAAAATGCAAGCTATGAAAGAGGTAATAAAAAGTTGAAAATTTAAAGAGTAAAGGTTCATAATAAAAAGGTTATTGATCAAACACAAATGGATATTGATGTGTCTAAATTTGGAACCGTCGAGCTCATAGTTGCATCAAGCTACCAGAGAGGGACCGACACACTGTATTACATAACATGAACCAGAAAACCTGAGGCTCAATAGAAGAATAAAAGAGCTAGAAGAAGCTCTAAATATGATTCCTTTGTTTATGACTCCACTTGCAATACGAGCTCCAGCATTAGTATTTTATTACCCCAGCACACCCCATAGAGTTATGAAAGTGGCCCACCTCCTATATGGAGTAAAATCATATATTTTTAGTCATATCAACAAAAGATTGAAAATTATTGAATATGCATGGGAAGTAGCTTCCCATATGAGGCATTTAGCATAGAAAATTACAACTTTTGTTGACTAGGTTAAAAAGGACCTTGAGCATGACAAGCATTTCATAGATAATGACTTTACTTTTATTCAGAAGGTCGGTTCACTCAATGAAATATGGATATCACAACGAAACCTCCCAAGGTGTGAAAGAATGAGGCAAATCAAAGTTGTATGGTCTGTGGAAATTGACATATTGGAGGAGATCAATTCTGAATGTAATCGGATAAATGATAGAAGACATAATTCATTTTTCAATGTAATTAAAATTACTAATGATCTGCATGATCCACGCATGACAAGGGACTCTGTGTAAATTTCCAAGGATGTGTTAACAACTGAGTTCGACAATTTAAAAGAGTCAATGGGAACAGAGTTTGATAATATAATTGATTTTACTAAGAAGGAGATTAAGAAATGGTTAGTTATTTTTGTTAATGTTAATGAAGATCAATTTGTCTTGATTACACAATTGTAGGAGGAGACTTAAGAAATTGAAAAGGTGGTATTCTACCACCGAGTAAAAATGGACATTACGACCCCTTCAATGAAATATTACAGTCAAGAATGGTTAGAGTAATCCCTTTAAGAAGTCATCAATCCAAGTTCACTATGAAAAATTATCTTAACAACTTCAACAATAGGAATAAAAGGCAACTGACACTTCAACAATGGGGGTCCATCCTTCCAAATCTTATGAATATGCTTAAATCTTGAAGCATTCCCTTTTCTTCTTCCTATTGGACAATGTTTGACATCAAAGTTTTGAATATTGGATGTTACAAAGATCATATCACTATTTGACATGGATTGGAGAGTTTGTTGAACCAATTTACGAGTTGTATGTTTTTGTATTAACACAATCCCTTGGGGCCTTCTTTGATCACAATAGTGTGTTCAACAAAGTCAACGACAAAAGTCTGGGCTTGTTAAACCAATAACAGTGCCAAATAATAAACCCATATATGGAATCTAGTAGATATTGTACCCAAACATTGATTAACTAGGATACACCTACGTTAAGGTGTCAAATTTTAAGTTGTTGAAAGGAAAAAGTGAATCAAGATAGATAATGAGAGAAGTTTTTGTTGCACCACAACCCAAGATAGACATGCTTACTGTTTTTTCACTTCATAACTTATTTTGTTGTCACCTTAATATTGAGTGTCACAATCTTCCTAATCACTACACCTAACATCCCCTCATGTCCATGATAGGTATCTAAAAATCCTTAATGCAGATCCAGTCAATGTTGAAGTACAAAGAGGATTGAAGAGGCTATTCGACAGAAAAGTGTTGATGAAAATTGGGAGGCTATATTAGAACATAATTCAAAGACTTTTACATGAGTGGTTATGTTGTATGTTGACATGGAAGTCAATGGTGTTCATTTAAAGGCATTTGTAGACACTTAATCCTAGATGACAACAATATCTAATAGATGTGAGAACATTGTCAAGCGGCTCCTGTATAAACATAAAAATAAATATGCAAGTCGGCCTCACCCAACAAACAGGTCAGTTCAACATAGGTTCGAACCTGTATAAATAGAAGCCACACTTACTTCATTTCAATCATCCATCATGTGCATGAAAGATATGAATTATTAAAGCAACTTTTGAGGTATATATTTGAAGTAATCCTATGAACCTCATCTTGGAAAGTTTTGAAGAAGGCATTTTTGAAGCATTGAAGATTGTCGAAGACATCCTTGGATAATAGCTGAAGACCAACATTTGAAGACGTGTTTTGTTGGAGCAGCCATAGGAGTATTGATGAAGAGACCTGAAGTCTTTGTAGAGGCAGATAGTAGAGGACTTTGTAGACCTATCCTGGAGACATTTTATAAAGTATTTGAAGTTTATGATGAATTCCTAAAGCACTATTGAAGCCACTTAGGAGGATTGAAGTAAATTGAGAGGGTTGGATCCCTGGAGGATTGGAGTCCTCATACAAGGTTGGAGCCTGGTAAGAAACCATGTTGGAGCCTTGTAAGAAACCATGTTGGAGCCTGGATTGTTTTTTAGGATTAGAGTCCTCATAATAGGATCGAGCCTCATTGAGCCAAGGTTGGATCCTTGAAGGAGTTAGAATTTTATTGTACAAGTTGAAGCCTGATTTTTGTAAGAGGACTGGAGTCCTCATCATTTTTATTTATAAAATTATTTTCTTGTTTTACATCTTGTGTTATGCTTTAATAAGTGATCTTTACTGTCATAATATAACAATTGTAAAGAAATACTAATTCGCCCCCTGCCCCACTCTCAGTATTTCCAATAGTTGGTATCAGAGCTAGTACCTTCAAGCACAACCTAACAGTTGGAAGGTAGATCTTATGAACACAAATGGAAAACTCAATAAGGAAAGGCTCCAAACCTTATGAAAATATCTCCTCCACAGTCATGGAAACATATGTAAGTCAAGTCGGCAAAGCTCCATTATTCGATGGAACAAATTATGTACTATGGACAAAAAGAATGGAATTATATTTGATGGCCCTAGGATAAGAGGTATTGGAATCAATTTTTAATGGAGACACAACTACCAGGGAGTAAGAAGAATACAATACAAAAGTGAAGGAAGCAATATTGAGTAGTCTATCAGATTGTGTAAAAAGCAAGGTGGGTCAATGCTCTTCAGCTAAAAGACTTTGGGAAAAAATACAAAAAATCAGTGAAGAAATTGGCTATGTGCTTACTAAACCAGAACAAGAGCACAAGGATGACCATGAATCAAAGGAAATAGATGAAGACACCAAAAACATAAAAGAGAATGAAGACGAAAAATACTTTGATGAAAAGGCTAAATCTTGAAGCAGAACTAATGGTTGCTTTAGAAGAAATAAATAGATTGAGAAAAGAAAATAAAGAGCTTGAAGATAAGAATTAAGACCTTAATCGTACAAAGGAATAAGTCATTCTCTTAAGGCTCCTAGCAAAAGATAGATCTAAGGACTTTAGCAAGATAGAAGCAAAATTGCATCAACAAGAAAGGAGACATGAAGAAGAAGTTAATTCCCTAAAATTTCAGCTTGAAAAAGCAAAGAGAGCAGAAGAAGTAATGAAGATATAACAGATAAAGAAAGAAGAAGATTGTGAGAGACCTGAAGAAGAGATTGTTTCCTTGAGAAATGAGGTTGAAAATCTCAATAAGAACTTGAGAAGTTCTCAAGTATTAGATAACATCCTCGGATGCCAAAGGTCACCATTTGACAAATCAGGCCTTAGCTATACATGTGAGACCTCATGCAAAGATGATGACAACCCTAAAATACCCGATAACCATATCCTTCATAACTTAAGTCTTAATGAAATAAAAAATGCAAATCAAGATGATTTTGGAAGAACAACTTCACCAAGAAGTTATGCAGATATTTTCAAAGGATTCATACACAATGCAAGTAGCAGTAAGGATCAACAAAATTTTGTGGCTCCTCCAAGGAATAAAAATTTCAAAAGATCATCAAGAGATTGTTATTCTTCCAGGTACATAAGAATATTTTATGGTTATTGTTTTTCATGTACTAATTTTGGGCATAAGACAAGAGATTGTAGGGCTTATACTAAGAATAATTATAGCAAAAAAGGTCCTTATCAATCTTCTAAAATATAGTTTGAAAGCTATAGAACCAAAAGTCCTATTGGCTACAACATAATTTATGATTCATTTTCTCCAAAACGTTATAAATGTCATAATCTTGGACACGTAGCATGTGATTGCAGAAGCAACAAGATATGGGCTCCTAAACAAGTCAAAGGAGAAAATCTACCTACTAAGCACAAACAAAATTCCACCAAAGTTTGGAGAAGAAAACAAGAAGGACCAAAGTTAGAAGAATGTAAATTGGTCTTGCATCCTCAAGGTTGAATGTTCCATCACAAAGTTGAATGGGTTGTGCAAAGTTACAAAAAGAACAGAAAAATCCTAATCCTAAGCCTACCTAGAAATGTCCAATACTTTAGCCAAAATGCTAGGAAAGGGTGAATAGGAGTCTTTTGCAATTAGTCAGCATAGCTTCTGCTCCAAATTATTGTGGCACCCTACAAAGAACTGCAAGAATCTAAGACAAGAATATGCACTACTTCTGCTAGAATGAATAAAGTCGTTTATGTACTTGGGTCATTGTCCGGGATGGAAATGAGTTCAATATGTATTGTCGTCATATAATAGGTATAGGCCATAATGAAAATGATTTTAATGGACTTAAGAGTCTTACTAAAAACTTATTTCTCTGAAAAAATTTGATGTCATGAGAGCCAAATGAAAGCCAATTTGTCTCAAATAATATTCGAAGAAGGGAAACTAATCACAACAAAGAGACTATCAAAAGCAAACACATATTAAGGAAAATATACAAAATCTTTAATAAAATGAGGAATCAATAGGCATAAGGTGTTGCATAGAGAATTGTTTTCATCTTATCTTCCATTTCGATGTGAATAGTAGCTTGGTTTTGTTGTTTCATGTTACCAAGTCTAGGGTGCTAGAATGGCTAATTATGTGTAAGATAAAAATTGGAACAACAAAGGGATTGCATTATTCGAACAAATGCTCCCAGCAACACATCATCCATATAGATATAGTCTTCAAATGTATTGCTCGGTAGGAATTTTGAACCACACAATTCAAATTTTGGATTTTCAAAATGTCTTCCCAGACATTGGACTCATCATTATGTTACTCCAATTGAAGGAACTTTAGGGTGCTTAGAACCTGAGTGTTTCCTACATGAGATTGTCGATGAGAAAACTGATATTTTCTATCATTTGGGGTAATGCTATTGGAGATTATCTTAGGTTGTATATCAATTGATGCTTTTGAGCAAGACATATTGTGTTTGGGCCAAACTGTTGAAAAGTGGGCAACAAGAAATGCTAAAAATAGAAACTGCTAAAAATAGCAGTTATGCCAGTGTGGATATTAGCAACATTGGGTGAGAAGTGAAACTACTAAAAATAGCATTTCATGGTCCCTTCCTATTTTAGTCAGTCCCTGGACTAAATATAGGAAGTAAAAACGAATTTGATATTAATAGCAGTTTGTAAATTAATTAATTAATTCAGTTTGAGTTAATTAGTTAAGGAATTATGAACTTGAAGTCTATGTGTGAACATGCAATAGTTTCTCCTTTGATTAAGGAATTTATCCATTGATTAAAGGAGATAAGGATGAGTTCTATATTGAGTATATTAGTTGACTTAGTTTAACTTAGTCAAGTCCAGTTAGATTAATTTAAAAGTTTGTTAAATTAATGAGAGTTCAATTAGTTAATGCTTGCATGCATGTAACTACTGTATTTCAGATAACTGAATATTTACTCATGGATAACTCATGCATGTCAATTCAGACAAAAACCCAGTTGAGATCAGATGGAGGGACAGTGTACTATCAGTTGCTAGGATATTCCTTGTGAATATTCCTTGCATGCAGGAGGAATATTATTTCTCATGGATTGCGTAGTTGGACCTGAGGTTGACAGCATGTATGATGGGGCCAATTCACACATGTTATGTAATTGGACCCCAATCAAAATTGTGCAAGGAAATAGGGGCTTGGAGGACTTGTGGCCTATATATTGAGGCCTAGGTAGTCTATGAGCTTCATCTTCTAATTGCAGAGAGAGAAGGATAGCTTTTGAGCTGATTCTTTTTGTAAATTGAAGAGGATTTCCACTTGACTGATAATACAGTGTTGGGGTTTTAGGGTGGTGCTTTCCCTAGTGATATATATTGTGTTATGTGTGATTGTTTCTTCTTAATCAGTTATATGTGTTCTTATTGATTTTGCTCTCATCAATTAAGCTTTCGCTAAATTGTGTGTAGAACTAGATCTAGTATTATGCTTTAGTACATTGCATATATCAGGTTGATCTAAAGGTGAAATTTCTACATAAACCCTTAACAGAGTATGGAAACATTCATGAACTAGTAGATCCACTACTTCAAGGTCAATGGGATATCATCAAATGCAAATAATGGTATTAACTTTCTTCACTCTACATAGGACATTCAACAATCTACTGGTCATCAATAATTGAGGTGTCACAGTTATTTGCTCAGTGGTGCTTGTTTAAAAAAAAATGAGTTGTGCAGGGAGAATGATAAGAAAGAATATGCTATTAACATGTTTTTGGTGGTATTTCTTTGTTTATCAACTAAAATTGCAACAACAAAAGCATGACAGGGGGATTTCAACCACCTTAACCACTATAAACGCCATAAACCATTGTTGACATGCCTATTTTGGCCTCCAAACAAAGAGGAAGCAAAAGGAGATAATAAAGTCAAGAGGAGTAATTGACAGGGGGCCACTTTCCATTGATGTCAAAGGGGGAGAGAAATAGAAGAATTATGAAGACATGGGGAGTTATGATAGATGTGTTTCCATTAGTGACAAAAGGGGGAGATTGTTGGACAATATTTGCCATTGGTATACAAGAATACTGGATGTTACAAAGATAATATTAGTATTTGACATGGATTGGATAGTTTGTTGAACCAATTTATGTGTTATATGTTTGTGTGTTAACACAATCTCTTAGTGCCCTCTTTGATCAAAATAGTGTGTTCAACAAAGTCAGATACCGTAGTCTGGGCTTGTTAAAGCAAGATAAAAGTGCCAAATAGTCAACCCATATATGGCATCTAGTAGATATTGTACCCAAACATGGATTAACCATGATACACCTACGTTAAGGTGTGAAATTTTAAATTGTTGAAAGGAAAAAGTGCTTCAAGACGGCTACTGAGAGAAGTTTTTGTTGCAACACAACCTAAGACAGAAATGCTCACTGTTTAGATTGAAGTCCTCTCTTGCAATAACACAACACAAATATATAAAGGTGAGATACGTTAATTGTGAAGGGACTGTCTTGCACATGTTGATTGGGTGCTTAACATATAGAAATGTTTCTTATCTTCATTTAAATATGATAGGTCTTGTTTGCGCTTCAAAACTGATTTTGTTGTCACCTTACGATTGAGTGTCAAAATATTCCTACTCATAATACCTAACATCCCCTTGTTAGTGTCAGTCTTGTCTGCCTGTCACCAGTGGTCAAATATGCTTTTACCAAGTTTTTTAGGGGTCTCAAGGTCAAATTTTATCATATCACTAGGTTTTTAGAGTAAAATTTGGTCACTGGCTAGTTTGTCTAGGAATGTCTCTATTCTCTTAAAAAATCTCACATGTCGGTCGCTTACATCACTCAGATGAGGGAATCATAATAAAGATAATTGTTTCATCATATCAGCCATCATCATTACCATTTCAATCAATCTGATGTCTTCATTAAGTCATTAGGGTTTCATGGTCCATCTTCATTCCATGCATAAATCCGACATTAGATGAGTTATGATAAGCAACTCTTTGCATAAGTTTTTATGAATTTTCATAAGTTCTTGATGGTTACAATCTCAAGGTTCCAAAAGAAGTAGTCTCATTGTCCAAAAATATAAAAAGAAGCTCAGGTTTCAACTCTCCAAAGTGGCCAAGTTTAAAAGGTGAAAGTCATGTTTTGAAAAGGTATGTGGGGCCCATTTTTATTCAAAAGAAGAACATATTGTGCCTATAAAAGCTCAAAAAGTATCAAATTTGTTTCATTTACATCGTAACCTCCCTTGTTCATCGAGCTCTCCTCTCCATTGGTGAAAAAACATGGGTTCCTAGCTAAATTTGGAAAAGATCTCCCGACGCTGCGCTTCCATGAACTGCAATGCGCTTTTGCTAACTGCGCTGCGCTTGTGACAGAGTAGCCTGAAAACCACCCAAACTCACCCAAATTTCAACTTTGAGCTTGCATTCCTACTTTTTTTTTTCTAATCTTATTCACAAGTAAGTATCATCATCTTACTTACCTTTTCCATTAGTAAAGTAAATGCAAATGTGAGTTTTCTTCATCTAGGATTTATGTGAAATTTCACGCTGCAAGACTAGTGTAACTGATGGGTTTGGTTAGTTATGACATTGAAAACTTGTGAATTTGTCACCTCATACCTTTGCACATGTATAAATCACCCTATCATTCACTAATTAACTCATCTACCCTCAGATTACCTCACCTTTACAAAAACCCTAGCTCATACCTATCATTTTGGGTAGTTTCCTAGCATGACAGTTTTTTCAATTTCTCCTAGTGAACTCTTTCTCCCATTTCACTCCATTCAAACTTCCTAAGTTTCTTACAACCCCTATTAACCTCCCAAAATTCCCTTACCATCATTTCCCTTCCCCAACCCCCTCATTCCATCATTTCACTCATTCCTCACTGTTTTTCCATTTTTATGTTATCTAGGGTTTCTATCATAATGGAGGGAGATTCTTCACCATTAGAAAGGAGAAAACATCATAAAGGAGGTAAAATCTTGAGATATGAGCCTACCAACTGCAATGAAATCAACTCATCACCATTCATCAAGTAGTGCTTTGAATATGTCAGTTTTCTAGGGTCTTGTCAAAGGGTAGGTGAAGTGGGTTTCCATGAACAACTAACTGATTAGATTGCCACCAATCTGACAGGGGAAAGGGCCATCATTGTAGGGGTTGAATTTACATTTTCAGTAGCTGCCATTTCTCTTGCCACAGGGATACCTGACCATGGAGAGTACTAGTTCAAAGGCATGAACATGGACCTTGAACATTACAGATCTTTCTTGAAACCACGATACAGAGAGGCCCATACAAACATCATCCCATTTAGGTACCAGTTTGAGAAGTATGTGCCATTGATGAAGATTGTAATGAAGTTTTCACCTGTGAGGGAAGATTTTCCAAATTGTATGCATATCACATCAGGCTTCTAATGCATTTCACAGCTCTAAAACCTCTCAACATGTGTAATTATCTATGTAGAACACTTATTAAAATGTCTGAGAAGGTACAAGTGAAAGGCAAAGAACATCATCCTAGTCTTTTTCATCAGAGCTTGATAAAGATTGTAGTTCTCCATCAACTAGCAGAAAGGAACATGACATGGGATTCATTCATAGAAACAACTTTGCAGCGGCATGAAACTACTTTTTTAGTTCGTCATCAAGACATATTAACATAGTAAGTGGAGGTAGGATCATCAAGCAAGTCAATGGAGGTTCCCAAGGCACCTAAACCTGAGGTGACCAGAATGTATCAAATAAGAAAAAGGCTTGTGTTTACTTCTCAAGTTGAGAAAAGGGCCAAGCCTTCTACATCAACAAAACAGGGATCACATGTACAGGATGAAGACCTAATTGAACATGATTTTGAATTGGTGGACTTGGAAGCAACAAATGAACCTTCAAACATGCAGCAAATTATCAAAGAGAAGGATTCTCAAATCAAAGAGCTCATGGACAATACAGAAAGAGCAAGGTTCGTCATTTCCTTCCTTGAACAAGAGAACAGTCAGCTTAAAGCTAAACAACTCATCATGGAGAAAGAGTAATCCAAGGTACTGCAGCAAGGAGACAAAGGTAAAGTAGTGTTGGAGCCTGGTGAACATGAGGAACCTGAAAAACAAGTTAGGAAAAAGAGGCCAAGGACCAAGGGACTCAAAAGGGCATTGTAGGAGGAGAAAGGACATAATCTGTTAGATGAAGACCTAGACATGGAGGACTGAATTGCCTTGGAGATCAATGAGAATAGAGAAAATTGGCTAAGTAAGGTCAATTACCACTTAGAACAACTTCTTGACAAAGCCAACAGGGATAACCAACTATTGAGACACATGGCCCATCATTATTAGACCAGAAACATGATTTGCAACATCAAGCTCAAATAGTTGAAAAATAAGCTAAAGGAAACCCTAAAAGACAAAAATGGGAGGGATAACTTAGATCCTTGTTGAAGCATCCATGAGGACATAACAACCTCATTTTTCACTTCATGACCAATTTTGAAGGTTTTCTGAGCATTTTTTGTTTTTGAGAATTTTGGTGCCAAATTTAGAAATTGGGTTAGACGCTGCGCTTTTTCCTCAAGGCTCCAAATGACAAGTGGCTTACATTTTTTGGAAAGATAATGACCTCCTCTCACAACCCATTTCATCAGATTTCTCATAAAGGGCTCAAATTTTGAGAAAAAGGAGAAATAGGGGTCAAAAATCATCATTCTGCCACTCTTTTTGACAAGCACTGCACTTCTAGAGACACCTTGGGAGAATGAGTTTTTGAAGGCCTTCCCATCGCTCATTTTCAAAAATTCAAGGTGTTATAGAAACTAGACAGGAACGGCCAGTTGACCGTTCTCTCATATATCAATTTGGACTTCAGGGAGGCACCGAAAAATGGCCTCAAAGTTGGTGCCGTGCTTCTGCAAATTTCTGAGTTTTTATTTAAAATTTCACTGTGTAATTTACTAGGTTTTCAGTTTGACTTGGTCAAAGTCAAACTCATGATGTAAATTCAGTAGTTTGAGGTTTAGATGATGTAATCATGAATAAATAGACATGGTAGGTTTTTTTTATGGTTAATTAGGCCTCATAAAGGAAGCAAAACTCAAATCAAAGTCTAAGAGAAGAGTTTGTATTTTACCTTCTCACTCTCACCTATTGGTTGAGATAATCTTGGAAATAGTTCCACCACCTAGGAACTCGACTCCTGAAGGTGGGGAATTTGTTTGATTGATTCTATATGTATCATTTCTCATTCAGAGAGAGCAGTTGGACTTTTGTGGAGAAGCTTGTACCTTATGTTTTCTTACAACTAATCAAGGAGCAGTTGAAGCTATATTTTAGGAATACTTGTTCAGTGAGTCTATGGTGTTGTTTTCCTTTCAAATCAGTTTCTAATTGATGAAATCATCTCTCTTTTAATGCTTTATCTTCTTCTTGTGGTTTTCCTTGTAGTTATATATACAAAATTCTTAGATTTTAGCTCTGTTTATGTGGAAAATCATGCTTGTGTTTCTTTTCTTCTATAACTAATGAATTCATGCTTATACATGCTCATTATGTTCTCCTAAACTCTCAGACCTATACTACATTGAAAAAACCTTAAGTTCACCATAACACACTGATATCTAGCTCCTCTTTATACCTGTTATTGTACATTTGAGGCCTTGACCTAATTACATGTTCTAATCCCTATTCCAGCAAATTAAAAAACCCTAAATTCTCAAATACTCAAACAAGACTTGTATATCTAGCCTAAAAACTATTTCTTTCAGTTATTCATTGACAAATCCTTAGAGATTCCTATCTGGTTCAGTAGGGCTAGCTACTGAACTGAAAGTGGTTCGAGGTTACCTCTTTTGATCTCCTCCTCAGCCTAGGAAATTGTAGGGGATAACATTTTGGCATCGTTGTCGGGGAACAAAAGATCATATATTCCTTGGGAAAGAACGACAAGGATCAGATCTGAATGTTGATGGTGAATAGTGATCAGACACAAGAAAGGTTATGCATCATTCACTTGGCAACTCCAGTGTCAAAAATTCCAAAGGTTCAGAATTTTCACGACAACTCCATTGTTAAAAAACCGGTAGTTTGAAGAAATTCTTGGTGACTTAACTATTTTCAAGATGGATTTAACCTCTTGAAGGTATGCTCCTCTGAATCGCGCTCACATTCTTAGTTTTCTTAATCGTATTCCTTGTATAGATTGGAAAACAGGGCTACCAAAGTTTAAAGGACAGGATGGAGAAGATGCTAGTTTGCATTTGGTCAAATTTCATTTTCATATTCACAGATTAAAGACTAAGTTTCCTTAATTTTGTCTAATGAATATCTTCATGGGTACCTTGGAGGAAATAGCGAGGAAATGGGATGAGAATATACCATCTACTAGTTTATATTCTCTAAAGGATTTTCATTCAGTTTTCTTTCAACATTATCAAAGTTGCAATTTTTCCTTATCAATGATGGATAGATGTTGTGAGATTTATGAAAATTTAATTAAATTTCTTGAAAATTCGTATGGGCATGAACAATGTATAGAAGAAGATATATTAGAAGCCCTTTATGATTTTTCCTCCCAAGAAGTATCGGCAGCTTCCTCCTTGGATGAAACAAACTTGGATCAAAATAGAGAAAGGCGTACTCCTGATCTTGAAAATGAAAATCACCAAGCCAATGTTGATCTCTATAGAACTCAGTGTTCTCCTCTCTCTGAAGATGAAATAGATCAGCGCCTGAAAAACCATGTTACAACCCAAGTTAAGTTAGGTTTGCAGTGTTCACACAGTCAAGAATGTGTGAGTGAAATTTCTTCCATTATTGAAAATGAAAATCTGGGTTTAAATGATGACAGTCATGAGTCTGATGAAACTATACCGGAAGTTGTTGTGAGTAAGCCAATTTGTGATTTAGATATGTTGCAAGGAGATTAACTAACATGGACTATTTTATTTCATGAAGAGATAGGGTTGACATGTTTAATAATCTTGAAGAATGTTTTCTATTCAAAGATGATTTAGACTATGAATTGGAAGAGTATGAGTCTGAGATAGATAGTATGCAAGAGATAGAATCAAAGTTGCTCATGCTTGAACAATTTACATCCAACACTCAGGTAGAGGAAATTCATACTTCCCTATGTATTCCTATGGATCAACAACCGAGTATTCTTTCAGATCAAAATGAAAGGAGTACTTGTATTTTTTCTGGATTTCAAGACAAGGTAACATTTCAGATTTTTAAGGATCCTTACACTGATTTGTTGCAGCCATCTAGGAAGATGAATTTTCTTGTATTTATGGATCATGAGCACATGTTCAGTGGACACTTGGAGTGGCCTAGCTTTTGTTTTTTCTGCCTGCTCAAGGAAAGTACGAGCATGATTCAAATAAGTAGCCATTTGTTGGATTGGTTACATTGGAGGGATCATTACACATGATTGTATATACATCTTCAACAGGTGGGCGATTATCATCAAGATTTGAAGCCCAAGGTGAAGGCCCTAAGATCCCGATGGTCTGTTGCCATAAGTAAGTTTAGTCAGTTTTAGAGTTTTGTCAAGGTCAGTTAGTCAGTCAGTTTTTAGTTTGAATTTAGTCTTTGCAATTTGACTCCATGCCCAATGAATAAGGCTACCTAGTCTACGGTGTTCTTGACACCTCCAACGAGCTTCCATCCCCAGCTGGAGCCAATGTTAGTGTTAGTCTTGTCTTCTTGTCACCAGTGATCAAATATGCTTTTACCAAGTTTGATAGGGGTCTCAAGGTCAAATTTTATCATGTCACTAGGTTTTCAGAGTAAAATTTGGTCACTGGTTAGTTTGTCTAGGAATGTCTCTATTCTCTTAAAAAATCTCACATGTCGGTCACTTACATCACTCAGATGAGGGAATCATAATAAAGAGAATTGTTCCATAATATCAATCATCATCATTACCATTTCACTTGGTCTGATGTCTTCATTAAGTCATTAGGGTTTCATGGTCCACCTTGATTCCATGCATAAATCCGGCATTCGATGAGTTATGATAAGCATCTCTTTGCATAAGTTTTTATGAATTTTCATAAGTTCTTCATGGTTACAATCTCAAGGTTCCAAAAGAAGTAGTCTCACTATCCAAAAAGATAAAGAGAAACTTGGGTTTCAACTTTCCAAAGTGGCCAAGTTTAAAAGGTGAAAGTCATGTTTTGAAAAGGTATGTGGGGCCCATTTTTATTCAAAAGAAGATCGTATTGTGCCTATGAAAGCTCAAAAAGTCCCAAACTTGTTTCATTTACATCCTAACCTCCTTTGTTCATTGAGTTCTCCTCTCCATTGGTGAAAAAACACAGGTTCTTAGCTAAATTTGGAAAAAAATCTCCCGGTGTTGCGCTTTTTCTAACTGCGTTGCGCTTCTGGAGGTGGCGTTGTGCTTCCATGAACTGCGCTGCGCTTGTGACAGAGTAGCCTGAAAACCGCCCAAACTCACCCAAATTTCAAATTTGAGCTTGCATTCCTACTTCTTTCTCTTCTAATCTTATTCACAAGTAAGTATCATCATCTTTCTTACCTTTTCCATTGGTAAAGTAAATGCAAATGTGAGTTCTCTTCATCTAGGGTTTATGTGAAATTTCATGCTGCAAGACTAGTGTAACTGATGGCTTTGCTTAGTTATGACATTGCAAAGTTGTAAATTTGTCACCTCATACCTCTGCACATGTATAACTCACCCTATCATTCACTAATTAACTCATCTACCATCAGATTACCTCTCCTTTACACAAACCCTAGCTCATACCTATCATTTTGGGAAGTTTCGTAGCAGGACAGTTTTTTCAATTTCTCATAGTCAACACTTTCTCTCATTTCACTCCATTCAAACTTCCTAAGTTTCTTGCAGCCCCTATTCACCTCCTAAAATTCCCCTACCATCATTTCCCTTACCAAACCCCCTCATTTCATCATTTCACTCATTCCTCACTATTTTTCCATTTTTCTGTTATCTAGGGTTTCTATCATAATGGAGGAAGATTCTTCACCATCAAAAAGGAGAAAACATCATAAAGGAGGTAAAATCCTGAGATATGAGCCCACCAACTACAATGACATCAACTCATCACCATTCATCGAGCAGTGCTTTGAAGATGTTAGTTGTCTAGGGTTTTGTCAAAGGGTAGGTGAACTGGCTTTCCATGAACAACTAATTGATTGGATTACCACCAATTTGAAAGGGGAAAGGGCCATCATTGCAGGGGTTGAATTTACATTTTCAGTAGCTGCCATTTCTCTTGCCATAGGGATACCTAACCATGGAGAGTACTGGTTCAAAGGCTTGAACTTGGACCTTGAACATTACAGATCTTTCTTGAAATCACCATACAGAGAGGCCCATACACACATCATCCCATTTAGGTACATGTTGGAGAAGTATGCACCATTGATGAAGGTTGTAATTAAGTTTTCACCTGTGAGGGAAGATTTTCCAGATTGTATGCATATCACATCAGGTTTCTAATGCATTTCACAGCCCTAAACCCTCTCAACATGTGTAATTATCTATGTAGAAGCCTTATTAAAATGTCTGAGAAGGTACAAGTGAAAGGCAAAGAACACCATCCTAGTATTTTTCATCACAACTTGATAAAGATTGTAGTTCTCCATAAGCTATCAGAAAGGAACATGACATGGGATTCATTCATAGAAACAGCTTTGCAGTGGCATGAAACTACCTTTTCAGTTCATCGTCAAGACATATCAACACAGCAAGTGGAGGTAGGATCATCAAGAAAGTCAGTGGAGGTTCCCAAGGCACCTAAACCTGAGGTGACCATAATGTATCAAAGAGGAAAAAGGCTTGTGTTTACTTCTCAAGTTGAGAAAAGGGCCCACCCTTCTACATTAGCAAAATAGGGATCACGTGTACAAGATGAAGACCTAATTGAACATGATTTTGAATTGGTGGACTTGGAAGCAGCAAATGAACCTTCAAACATGCAACAGATTATCAAAGAGAAGGATTCTCAAATCAAAGAGCTCATGGACAATATGGCAAGAGCAAGGTTCGTCATTTCCTTCCTTGAACAAGAGAACAATCAGCTTAAAGCTAAACATTTCATCATGGAGAAAGAGCAATCTGAGGTAAAGCAGTGTTGGATCCTGGTGAACATGAGGAACCTGAAAAACAAGTTAGGAAAAATAGACCAAGGACCAAGGGACTCAAAAGGGCATTGAAGGAGGAGAAAGGACATAATCTATTAGATGAAGACCTAGACATGGAGGACAGAATTGCCTTGGAGATCAATGAGGATAGAGAGTATTGGCTAAGTAAGGTCAATGACCACTTAGAACAGCTTCTTGACAAAGCCAACAGGGATAATCAGCTATTGAGACACATGGCCCATCATTATCAGACCATAAACATGATTTGCAACATCAAGCTCAAGCAGTTGAAAAATAAGCTAAAGGAAACCCTAAAAGACAAAAATGAGAGGGATAACTTGGAGATGCTTTCTGAAGCATCCATGAGGGCATAACATACCTCATTTTTCACTTCATGACCAATTTTGAAGGTTTTCTGAGCATTTTTGGTTTTTTGAGAATTTTGGTGCCAAATTAAGAAATTGGGCTAGTCACAGAGGCGCTGCGCTTTTTCCTCAGGGCTACAAATGACAAGTGGATTACATTTTTGGAAAGCTAATGACCTCCTATCAAAACCAATTTCATCATATTTCTCATAAAGGGCTCACATTTTGATAAAAAGGAGAAAAAGGGGTAAAAAATCATCATTCTGCCATTCTTTTTTACAGGCGCTGCACTTCTGGAGACACCATGGGAGAATGAGTTTTTGAAGGACTTCCCATGGGTCATTTTAAAAAATTCAAGGTGTTATGGAAACTAGAAATACAAGTCTAGTTGACCATTCTCTCATATCTCAATTTGGACTTAAGGAACGCACCTAAAAATGGCCTGAAAGTTCGCGCTGCGCTTCTGCAAATTTCTGAGTTTTTATTTAAAATTTCATTGCGTAATTTACTAGGTTTTCAGTGTGACTTGGTCAAAGTCAAACTCATGATGTAAATTCAGTAGTTTGAGGTTTAGATGATGTAATCATGAATAAATTGACATGATAGGTTGTTCTTATGGTTAATTAGGCCTCATAAAGGAAGCAAAACTCAAATCAAAGTCTAAGAGAAGAGTTTGTATTTGATCTTCTCACTCTCACCTGTTGGTTGAGAGAATCTTGGAAACAATTCCACTACCTAGGAATTTGACTCTTGAAGGTGGGGAAGCTTTTTGATTGAGTCTATATGTATCATTTCTCATTCAGAGAGAGGGGTTTGACTTTTGTGGAGAAGCTTGTACCTTATGTTTTCTTACAGCTAATCAAGGAGCAGTTGCAATTATATTTCAGGAATACTTGTTCAGTAACTCTATGGTGTTGTTTTCCTTTCATATCAATTTCTAATTGATGAAATCATCTCTCTTTTCATGCTTTATCTTCTTCTTGTGGTTTTCCTTACAGTCATATATACAGAATTCTTAGATTTAAGCTCTGTTTATGTGGAAAATCATGCAAGTGTTTCTTTTCTTCTATAACTAATGTATTCATGCTTATACATGCTCATTATGTTCTCCTAAACTCTCATACCTATACTACATTGACAAACCTTAAGTTCACCATAACACACTGATATCTAGCTCCTCTTTATACCTGTTACTATACACTTGAGGCCTTGACCTAATTACATGTTCTAATACCTAGTCCAGCAAATTAAAAAACCCTAACTTCTCAAATACTCAAACAAGGCTTGTATATCTAGAATAAAACCTATTTCTTTCAGTTATTCATTGACAAATTCTTAGAGATATCCCTATCTGGTTCAGTAGGGCTAGCTAATGAACTGAAAGTGGTTCAAGGTTACCTCTTTCGATCTCCTCCTCAGCCTAGGAAATTGTAGGGGATAACATTTTGGCAACGTTGCCGGGGAACGAAAGATCATATATTCCCTAGGAAATAACGACAAGGATCAGATTTGATTGCTGATGGTGAACAATGACTAGACATAAGAAAGGTTGTGCATCTTTCACCTGGCGACTCCAGTGTCGAAAATCCAAAGGTTCATAAGTTTCACGGCGACTCCATTGTTCAAAAACTGGTAGTTTGAAGAACTTCTTGGTGACTTAACTATTTTCAAGATGGATTCAACCGCTAGAAGGTATGCTCCTATGAATCGTGCTCACTTTCTTGGTTTTCCAAATCATATTCCTTGTATAGATTAGCAAACATGGCTACCAAAATTTAAAGGTTAGGATGGAGAAGATGCTAGTTTGCATATGGTCAAATTTCATTTTCATATTCACAGATTAAAGACTAAGTTTCTTGAAGATTGTCTAATGAAGATCTTCATGGCTACCTTGGAAAAAATAGCTAGGAAATGGTATGAGAGTCTACCATCTGCTAGTTTATATTCTATAAAGGATTTTCATTCAGTTTTCTTTCAACATTATCAAAGCTGCAATTTTTCCTTATCAATGATGGATAAATGTTGTGAGATTTCTGAAAAATTCATTAAATTTCTTGAAAAAATTCGTATGGGTGTGATGAATGTATGGAAGAAGATATATTAGAAACCCTTTATTATTTTTCCTCCCAACAAGAATCAACAACTTCCTCCTTGGATGAAACAGACTGGGATCAAAATAGAGAAAGGCCTACTCCTGATCTTGAAAATGAAAATCACCAAGCCAATGTTGATCTCTATAAAACTCAGTGTTCTCCTCTGTCTGAAGATGAAATAGATCAGCTCCTAAAAAGCCATGTTACAACCCAAGTTAAGGCAGGTTTGTAGTGTTCACACAGTCAAGAATGTGTGAGTGAAATTTCTTCCATTATTGAAAATGAAAATCTAGGTTTAAATGATGACAGTCATGAGACTGATGAAACTATACAGGAAGTTGTTGTGAGTAAGCCAATTTGTGATGTAGATTTCCTGCAAGGAGATCAACTAACAGGGATTGTTTTCTTTCATGAAGAGGATAGGGCTGACATGTTTAATAATCTTGAAGAATGTTTTCTGTTCAAAGATGATTTAGACTATGAATTGGAAGAGTGTCAGTCAGAGATAGATAGTATGCTAGAGATAGAATCAGATTTGTTCATGCTTGAAGAATTTATATCCAACACTCAGGTAGAAGAAATTCATACTTCCCTATGTATTCCTATGGATCAACAATCGAGTATTCTTTCAGATCAAAATGAAAGGAGTACTTGTATTTTTGTTGGATTTCAAGACAAGGTAACATTTCAGATTTTTAAGGATCCTTACACTGATTTATTGCAACCATCTGGGAAGATGAATTTTCTTGTATTTATGAATCATGAGCACATGTTCAGTGGACACTTGGAGTGGCCTAGCTTTTGTTTTTTCTTTCTGCTCAAGGAAAGTACGAGCATGATTCAAATAAGTAGCCATTTGCTGGATTGGTTACATTAGAGGGATCATTACACATGATTGTATATACATCTTCAACAGGTGGGTGGTTATCATCAGGATTTGAAGGTCGAGGGGAAGGCCCTAAGATCCCGATGGTTTGTTGCCATAAGTAAGTTTATTCAATTTTAGAGTTTTATCAAGGTCATTTAGTCAGTCAGTTTTTAGTTTGAATTTAGTCTTTGCAATTTGATTCCATGCCAAATGAATAAGGCTACCTACTCTACGGTGTTCTTGACACCTCTAAGGAGCTGCCATCCCTAGCTGGAGCCAATGTTAGTGTCAATCTTGTCTGCCTGTCACCAGTAATCAAATATTCTTTTACCAAGTTTGTTAGTGGTATCAAGGTCAAAATTTATCATGTCATTAGGTTTTCAGAGTAAAATTTTGTCACTGGCTAGTTTGTCTAGGAACGTCTCTATTCTCTTAAAAAATCTCACATGTCGATCGCTTACATCACTCAGATGAGGGAGTCATAATAAAGAGAATTGTTTCATCATATCAGTCATCATCATTGCCATTTCACTTAGTCTGATGTATTCATTAAGTCATTAGGGTTTCATGGCTCATCTTCATTCCATGCATAAATCTGGCATTAGATGAGTTATGATAAGCAACTCTTTGCATAAGTTTTTATGAATTTTCATAACTTCTTCATGGTTACAATCTCAAGGTTCCAAAAGAAGAAGTCTCACTGTCAAAACCATCAAAAAGGAGAAAACATCATAAAGGAGGTAAAATCCTGAGATATGAGCCTACCAACTGCAATGAAATCAACTCATCACCATTCATCAAGTAGCGCTTTGAAGATGTCAGCTTTCTAGGGTTTTGTCAAAGGGTAGGTGAAGTGGGTTTCCATGAACAACTAACTGATTAGATTGCCACCAATTTGAAAGGGGAAAGGGCCATCATTGAAGGGGTACAATTTACATTTTCAGTAGCTGCCATTTATATTGCCACAGGGATACCTGACCATTGAGAGTACTTGATCAAAGGCATGAACTTGGACCTTGAACATTACAAATCTTTCTTGAAAACACCATACAGAGAGGCCCATACACACATCATCCCATTTATGTACATGTTGGAGAAGTATGCACCATTGATGAAGGTTGTAATGAAGCTTTTCACCTATGAGGGAAGATTTTCCATATTGTATGCATATAACATCAGGCTTCTAATGCATTTCACAGCTCTAAAACCTCTCAACATGTGTAATTATCTATGTAGAAGCCTTATTAAAATGTCTGAGAAGGTACAAGTGAAAGGCAAAGAACATCATCCTAGTCTTTTTCATCATAGCTTGATAAAGATTATAGTTCTCCATCAGCTAGCAGAAAGGAACATGACATGGGATTCAATCATAGAAACAGCTTTGCAATGGCATGAAACTACTTTTTCAGTTCATCATCAAGACATATCAACACAGCAGGTGGAGGTAGGATCATCAAGAAAGTCAGTGGAGGTTCCCAAGGCACCTAAACCTGAGGTGATGAGAATGTATCGAAGAGGAAAAAGGCTTGTGTTTACTTCTCAAGTTGAGAAAAGGGCGGCCAAGCCTTCTACATCAGCAAAGCAGGGATCACATGTACAGGATGATGACTTATTTGAACATGATTTTGAATTGGTGGACTTGGAAGCAGCAAATGAACCTTCAAACATGCAGCACATTATCAAAGAGAAGGATTCTCAAATCAAAGGGTGCATGGAAAATATGGCAAGAGCAAGGTTCGTCATTTCCTTCCTTGAACAAGAGAACGGTCAGCTTAAAGCTAAACAACTCATCATGGAGAAAGAGAAATCCAAGGTACTGCAGCAAGGAGACAAAGGTAAAGCAGTGTTGGAGCCTGGTACATGAGGAACCTGAAGAACAAGTTAGGAAAAAGAGGTCAAGGACCAAGGGACTCAAAAGGGCATTGAAGGAGGAGAAAGGACATAATATGTTAGATGAAGACCTAGACATGGAGGACATAATTGCCTTGGAGATCAATGAGGATAGAGAGTATTGGCTAAGTAAGGTCAATGACCACTTAGAACAGCTTCTTGACAAAGCCAACAGGGATAATCAGCTATTGAGACACATGGCCCATCATTATCAGACCAGAAACATGATTTGCAACATCAAGCTCAAGTAGTTGAAAAATAAGCTAAAGGAAACCCTAAAGGACAAAAATGAGAGGGATAACTTGGAGATGCTTGCTAAAGCATCCATGAGGGCATAACATACCTCATTTTTCACTTCATGACCAATTTTGAAGGTTTTCTGAGCATTTTTGGTTTTTTGAGAATTTTGGTGCCAAATTCAGAAATTGGGCTAGTCACAGAAGCACTGTGCTTTTTCCTCAGGGCTCCAAATGACAAGTGGATTACATTTTTGGAAAGATAATGACCTCCTCTCAAAACCCATTTCATCATATTTCTCATAAAGGGCTCAAATTTTGAGAAAAAGGAGAAAAAGGGGTCAAAAATCATCATTCTGCCACTCTTTTTGACAAGGGCTACGCTTCTGGAGACACCTTGAGAGAATGAGTTTTTGAAGGCCTTCCGATGGGTAATTTTCAAAAATTCAATTTGTTCTTGAAACTAGACAGACAAAGCTAGTTGACCGTTCTCTCATATCTCAAATTGGATTTTAGGAAGACACCTAAAATGACCTGAAAGTTTGCGTTGCACGTCTGCAAATTTATGAGTTTTTATTTAAAATTTCAGTGTGTAATTTACTAGGTTTTCAGTTTGACTTGGTCAAAGTCAAACTCATGATGTAACTTTAGTATTTCGAGGTTTAGATGATGTAATCATGAATAAATTGACATGATAGGTTGTTTTTATGGTTAATTAGGCCTCATAAAGGAAGCAAAACTCAAATCAAAGTCTAAGAGAAGAGTTTGTATTTGACCTTCTCACTCTCACCTGTTGGTTGAGAGAATCTTGGAAACAATTCCACCACCTAGGAATTCGACTCTTGAAGGTGGGGAAGCTATTTGATTGAGTCTATATGTATCATTTCTCATTCAGAGAGAGGGGTTGGACTTTTGTGGAGAAGCTTGTACCTTATGTTTTCTTACAGTTAATCAAGGAGCAGTTGCAACTATATTTTAGGAATACTAGATCAGTTTCTAATTTATGAAATCATCTCTTTTTTCATGCTTTATCTTCTTATTATGGTTTTCCTTGCGGTCATATATACAAAATTCTTAGATTTAAGCTCTGTTTATGTGGAAAATCATGCTTGTGTTTCTTCTCTTCTATAACTAATGAATTCACGCTTATACGTGCTCATTATGTTCTCCTAAACTCTCAGACCTATACTACATTGACAAAACCTTAAATTCACCATAACATATTGATATCTAGCTCCTCTTTATACCTGTTACTGTACACTTTAGGCCTTGACCTAATTACATGTTCTAATCCCTAGTCCAGCAAATTAAAAAACCCTAAATTCTCAAATACTCAAACAAGACTTGTATATCTAGTCTAAAACCTATTTCTTTCAGTTATTCATTGACAAATCCTTAGAGATCCCTATATGGTTAAGTAGGGCTAGCTACTGAACTGAAAGTGCTTTGAGGTTACCTCTTTCGATCTCATCCTCTGCCTAGGAAATTGTAGGGGATAACACCCCTCATGTCCATGATAGCTATCTAACACTCCTTAATGCAGATCCAGTTGATGTTAAAGTATAGAAGAGGATTGAAGAGGTTATTCGATAAAAAAGTGTCGATGAAAATTGTTAGGTTGTACTAGAACATAATCCAGAGTCTTTCCCACGAGTGGTTATGTTGTATGATGACATTGACAACAAGTAGCAACAAGAGCACTTGGTAGCTGTACAACTAGGGCAGTAATAAAGATAGGTTTAGCGGTGTTGGACACCTAATCCTAATGGGTTAGCGTGGAAGTTGAATGGACAAAGCAGTCCAAGAGACCTTGGGATCTGAATCCCAAGAGTCACCTATTGTACTATAAATGTGTATCTTATGTTAATAAAAAAATGAACTCACATGATTTATCTTTCATATGTTTGAGCTGTCCATGTGTGTTTAACATGGTATCAGAGCCACTTGTTTTTCTGTGGCCTGTTATGTGCATGTCAGTCCTGGCCCTCTGCCATATTCTTTTCCAGTGCTCCTGACATGCTGCCACTGTCCATATACGCTCTGCGTTCACTGTCCATATACGCTCAGCCTCTGTTGTCCGGATTATTGCAGCATCGATGGCATGGCATCTACAACCTCTCTGACTTTCTTCTCATCTATTTGTGGAAGTGAAATCTTAATCCTCGCAGATTTGCAGGTGTAGCTACCATTGAATTCAAACTTAGTTGAATAACGCATAACGCATCTGCATTCTCTGACATTCAAGTGACAGTCATACGTTTTATACGTTTATGCACCCCCTCTGTCCATAACGCATAACGCATCTGCATTCTCTGACATTCAAGTGACAGTCATACGTTTCATAAGTTTATGCACCACCTCTGTCCATAATGCATAACGCATCTGCATTCTCTGACATTCAAGTGACAGTCATACGTTTCATAAGTTTATGCACCACCTCTGTCCATAACGCATAACGCATCTGCATTCTCTGACATTCAAGTGACAGTCATACGTTTCATAAGTTTCATAAGAGTATTTCTGGGAATGACTACAGAGTATTTCAATATATGATGGGAGGCTATTCAAGGTATCGAATTTCAAGTTTTTGTCGAACCTGTCAAACTCCATCGAAGGTCATTGTTGGTTGTGAATAATATAGTTGTAATGCGTTGAAACAGTAAGTTACAAGTTGACTGCCCTGTATTGGTCGTGCATTTAATGAACACTGTGAAGGAATCTGCTTGAATATGAAGCTCCAACATGTACCTGCATGTTACTTTCGACATTATTCAGATCAAACAAACCTCTCGATTTTTTGCCTAGCTCGCGTAAGGACTTCACGGACCTGCTGTGTAGCACTTAGTTTGTGACTTCACTAATCTGCACAGAAGCTTGGTAGCTGCGTAACCTAGAGTTTTTTCATCGGCCGAGCGTTGCGAAGACCAGGTGGTGATACTCCCGAGTTGTTTTGATTCTCTCTGCTGTTCACGTTCGCTCCATGCTCCAATAATGTCTCTACACATTTAGTATAGCCCTCCGTTGCTGCGATGTGCAATGCAGTTCGACCGTTGTTATCTGGTTCATTTGGATTCCTTCCAGACTCAAGTAAATACTTCATGAGTTTCTCGTTTCCCTTCACGGCAACATAAGGAAGAGTTGCATTTTTTTTCATGGACAGTGCAACTGATGGAATTGTGATCTGTCGCTGGCGTTGTGAAAAAGCATAGAAGCACCCGTTGGAGACCAGCGATTGTTCGAAGGCAGTCTTCGCACCTGATAGCTCGTATTGTTGCCGCAGGAACGCCTGTCGCCATTCTGACTGGTCATATGGTGGGTACCACCATTTTGTAGGTATTTGCAAATGTAATAGACTGTGGGTGTGGGTGTCGTGTCTTCCAACTGTATTCGAAGGATTTTGTTGGAAAGGTTAGGTATAACCTCGGCTCTAGTAAGTTAGATTTCTTGGAAATCATAAACACAGTCTGCAGCTTGTCTGCACTATTGTAAAGATTAGTGAGGCAATCAATTCTCTTTGTTTGTTTCAACACTGAAAGCAATTTGAGAATAGATCCCGTTGTTTTGCGCTCATTAATTGTTTCCTCTTCGAAAGAAGACAAGGGCATGACCAGATAAGGGTTCGAGTCTTTTGATTTGAACTCTCGTTACAACAACGAAGAGTTTGCATAGAAATTAAAAGCATTTGCCGCATTGATTTTTAAGCAGGAAAATGTCTCTGCGCAGTAATGTCCCACAAATCCTCTTGTGATATTGACGGTAGAAAAAGTCCAATTTTACAGTTTTTGGCTTGAGACTACTTTGACACCCACATGCAGATAGGATTCTCAAGTTTTTTTCGAATCTGTTTTCTGGATGCCCGTCTGCTCATTTGGCTATAAGGTTATATAAGGTCAGTTTCCTTGATGCGAATTTGGGCATGAAGGTCCAAGGTCTATTTACTTGATGCCTTGTATTCGGAGGTAGGCTGAGATTCTAACCGGAAGTTTATGTTTTTTGAAAGGCCTGCAAACATCAAGTGTGATGCAAACAACTTGTTGGCTCACTTAGATGAGATGAGGGATGTTAGCTGGATTGATGAAGCTGGTTACATTGTTTCATTAAATTTTGGTCATATATGAATGATATTTATTTGGTTGATGAGCATCTGAATGATTTGAGTCATTGGGTTTAAGAAGTTATGAATTTTCCTATTGATGAGTAGATATTGGAATTGAGATAATTCCATATATGATGGCTTTTAATGAAAGTAAGAAATCAATGGTGAATGATTTTGAATCACATGAAAGATAAGCTTCCGCATGCAATGGTACAGTTGTGAAATTGCCAGCTATTGAGTTTTTTTGATTTGTTGCTGACGCTGATTTGAAAGTGAAGGATCCAAACAAGTTTGCAGTTGCTGCTGCCCCAGTTGTTGTATTTAAAACTCATTATAGTGCATTGATTTCTTGATTCCACTGCTGCATAAAGTTTTTGGTGAGCTGATTGTAATCCTTTATATTGCACACTGATCATTTGCTGACATTTATAAATAATATTGCTGTGTACTGTGAGTGGGTACTACTTTTCTGCATTAAGTAGTAGTTTTGATCAGTTTTTAACGCATAAATGGCCAGAATCAGTGAAGTATTAGAGTTCATGAAAACTCTTATACAATCTACTGTTGATGACACATTACAAATCAGCAAAAGATCTCTCTCAGAAATTCAGACATGCTTATATAGTGCACAGGAAAAGATTGATTTTTTACAGATTGAATCACAGCTACAGCAAGAAGAGCTACATCAAAATAGACACCATTCTGAACCTGTTTTTGTTCAGAACATTGATACAACCACCCATCAGCAGCAAGTCATTAATGTTACTGTTCATTCCAATAAAGCAGCAGTCGTACATGCAGATGCAGAAACTCATTCTGCACTTCCCAAGCCCATCATCAAACCTTGGGAACAACTTGTCCACAACAAGCACAGAACTGGTCTTGGATATGACAAGGACTTGTCCTTTCATATTCCAGACTATGCCAAGCCCATTCAGTTTCAGAGTGCTGGTTTCATTAATGACAGTTCACCTGCTCCTTATGACAGTTCAGCTTCAACTGTTCCAGACTCTGCCCCTCTTCCACAACAACAACAACAACAACAGATTGTGAAATGCCAACACTGTGATCGAGTTGGCCATCTGAAAGATCACTGTTTTGATCTTCATCCATGTGAGCACTGTCATAAAACGAGTCATTCTTCACACAGATGCTTCAGAAACAAACGTCCTGCAAGAACAAAGATTCATCTTGGATGGATCGCTTCTTGGCAATGGGCATCAACAGCCAAGAAGATATTCCAAACGCATGTTAGAACTTGTTCTAGAGTATTGAACAGTCTTGCAGTTGAGTTTTCTCCATCTTCTCACCTTGTACCTGACAGGGGGGGAAATGATGGTCATCTACAAGCTTCAAAGTCACATCAAGCGAGCCTGAGCCACAACCTGCCACACCAGTTTCAGAGTTGCAGCCAGAGACAAAGATGCCCGTGAACACAGATTGAGAACACTTCCTCTAGCAGAAGACACCAACTTCTTGCCAGTTTTGGAAGAGTTCAGGAATTGCATTAAGCATTCCAGAGTTGTTGGTCATCCTTAAACCATCACAGGTTGAGACTTCCCTTTACAGGTTGAAGTTTTACCTTTTATGCGGGGTGAGACCTCCCTTTTATGGTTGAAGGTTTCCCTCTTTGAAACAATAGGATCACTTCCTCTAGCAGAAAACTTCAGTTTCTTGCCAGTTTTGGAAGAGTTCCGGGAACTGCACTAAGCGTTCCAGTGTTGGTGGTCATCCTTAAACCACCGCCCTTTTATACCAACATTTCATAGAGCACATTCAGCCTAGTGCTGCCATGCATCTTTTGCACATTTTGTATTACAGCTCTCTTCTTGGACTCATACATAACCCTTCGGATTAAGGGGGGGAATGTTGGACACCTAATCCTAATGGGTTAGCGTGGAAGTTGAATGGACAAAGCAGTCCAAGAGACCTTGGGATCTGAATCCCAAGAGTCACCTATTGTACTATAAATGTGTATCTTATGTTAATAAAAAAATGAACTCACATGATTTATCTTTCATATGTTTGAGCTGTCCATGTGTGTTTAACAAGCGGGATAAACCATACAACATAGGGCAGTAAAGAATGACTTAGAGAGACCTAGAGATAATGATGTTCCTTTAAAGGCATTTGTAGGCATTGGAGCCCAAATGACAATAATATCTAAGAGATGTGTAGAACAATGTGGGTTTGCTTTTGTATAAACATAAAATTAAATATAAAAGTCAGCCTAGCCGAACATATAAGTCGATTCAACATAGGTTCAAACATGTCTAAATAGAAGCCACACCTCCTTCATTTTGATCATCCATATTGTGCATGAAAGACAAGAACTAATACAAACCTAAGGGTGAGGATAAAATGGTTCACAACTTGTGAACCTCATGGCTGATCAAGAGAACAAGACGTGGAACTTTTTTTGGTTTAATATTTTCTCTGGGATTTTCGTGGATTCTTAGGATTATTTTTGGAGTAGGTCTCGGCCCCCTTTTGAACAAACCCCTTGAAGACTGAACTCTTCTTCGACTTGAGGAAGACCACTCAGACCTGTAGACTTCAGATTGCAACTTCAGAATTCAGCCTTGTATAGAACAGGCCTCATCGTTGTGGGAATAGGTCTCGGACTTGTGGGAGCAGTAGGATTTCGGCCCTTATGGAGACCTATAACATAACACAGGTTCAATCCTCTTAAGGAGTAACCCCAGGCTTGCAACATAGCACAATTTCTATCCTCTTGTGGATGAGATAAATCACATAATTGTTGGAAACAATGTTAATACTAAGAGGGGGGGAGGTGAATCGATATTAAGGCAAATTTTAACTTTCAATGCCAACTTATACTTTCATGTTCAAACTTGGAAACTATTATGTATGCAACCACCATCATATCATGCACTTCAAATTAAATCATCACACATATACATACATATCAAAAACATGAGAAACAAGCACATAGAACACAAAGGATTTAACGTGGAAACCAAAACGAGAAAAAACACCAATCTTGTTTATGATGTAAATAGAAGCTCCTACTCTATTACGTCAATTTGTTTGTGAGCTACCACTCACAAGAAGCACCAACTCCCTTAGATTATTTGTTATCACCCACTTGCAGCTCCATGGATTTAACAATTGGTATTAGAGTAGGTTCCTTCAGGAATAACTTAGTCGCTTGAAGGTAAATCAAAAGGAAACATGGCTAACAACAGAGGGAGTTCCATTTTTGAATGGATCAGACGATGAGTTCTGGAAGATTAAAATGGGAGCCCATTTAATGGTCATCAAAGAAGATATTTGGTTGTTTGTAGAATATGGAGAAAGGAATGGGTTCAATACATAGGCCAAGAGGATCATCATGAAAGGGCTATCAAATTCATGAGTTGATAAAGTCAGACATTGTGAAACAACAAAGGAAATATTGGACAAGTTGCAATGTCTGTATGGAGGAAACAGTCACGAGGTTCATGAAAAGGCTTATGAACCTTGTTGCTTGAGGAGTGAATCAAATATTAAAGAAGTTGTTGTTGAAGATGAGAAGAAGAGAAGGAATAGGAAGAAGAATACATCCTTGAGGAAAGATGCTTTAAAGCCGAATATCTTCTTTCAAATGTGCAAGTTGTTGATATTCACTCAAAATGTGAAGAAGAAGACTTGGATGAAAGGCTTGGCTGCTTAGAAGGTAAGCTATTGTTTTGTGATAAATGCAAAGAGATAGGTCATTTATCTTCTAGATGTTCATATGAATTTTTTGAAGAAAGAGATATAAGTTCATCTAGTGTAGTAATGAAGATATACCTACTTTAGTAGCAATAGCAAATGAGGGATCCTATGAAGAAGAAGAGAGTATATCCCATGAAGAGAATAAGAGTATCCATGGTAGTGATGAAGATGGAATACTTCTCGGACATGTGTATGATTTTTTAGATGAAGAAAGGGATCCAGATATGTTTAATGATTCTACTAGCACATCTGATAGTGAAGAGAGGGATCTAGATCAAAACATTTATTTTAGGAAGAAACTCATTTCTACTCTCAAAGAGATCAAAGAGATTTCATAAGTAAATCTCAAGCAATAAAAAAATTTGTGATAATATGAGCTTAAGAATGATAAGTTGAGAAAAACTATTGTTTATCTTGATGCTCAATAAGGGAAAGCCAACAGATTGAATGAAAGGCTGACAAATCAACTTCCCGAGAAAGAAGCTTACTATGAGAGACTAGAAGTTGAAGTATTCTCATTGAGACATGACGTAGAAAGGGAAAATAAAGAGATGTCTAGTTATCAAAAGCTTGAGGAGAGCACAAAGGCCTTTGGATGAGATGCTTGTTAAGTAGAGATCCCTTCTCATCAAGGTTGGTTTGGGCTTCAAAGAAGATTAAAGCTCCAATAAAGCAAAGGTTTAAGGTTAAACTACCCAAACAAAGGCAATTAAAGGCCCCAAGAAGAAAAAAGGAAAAAGGTGGTTGGACAACAACAACAACAAAGAAAGTAGCAATGACAAGAGAAGAAGAAAAAAAACAACAAAGAAAGTAGCATCAACGAGAGAAGAAAAAACAACAAAAACAAAGAATGACTCAAGGAAGTTATTCAAATGGCCACAAAGAAATAATGAATAACCATCAAAGGTAATTTTCAGTTTAGGGACAAAGGTCTCAAGGAAATGGTATATTTGGTTTCCAGAAGCCCTTTTATGGCTATTGTTTTTCCTGCAACAATTATGGGCATAAAGCCACATATTGTAGATGGCATGCAATAAAACAAAATGTGTAGGGTAGTAGCAACCCAAGAAGCAGTATAGTAACAAAAAGAAGAGAGTTGATTATTACCCAAGGAGTGGGTATCAGAACAATAAGAGAATAAATGGTGAAATTGTTGAGAGAAATCGAAACCCCTTTGCCCCTTTCCTAACACATATTGAAACCTACAATTGTGGCAATTTTGGGCACACTGCAACAAGTTGCAGATATGAGAAGACAAGGTAGTCCACTCAGAATATTCATGCAGATGAAGAGACTTAGCTTGTGAAGGTTAGAGGAAATAAGATGGTAAAGCAATACAAGATTGCTTTTAGTGCTCAGTGTAAAGGAAGTTTGAAGAAAAGAGAAAGAAATCAATAGAGATATGATCTCTTTCACAAGAAGATTAAGAGGAAAAACAAAAGATGTGACCCTCTTATCCCTATTAAATTTGTCTCCAGAATTATTAGTTGCAAGACAAGCAAAAGCAACAATAATTCTTCTCTGTAAGCAAAGCAATTGGCTAGCATAGTTCCAAGGAAGGGCACACAACAACATTGTATGTTGTGTTGTAAGAAGAAGAGAAGTTGTAGTAGGAGTTTTGAATGCAAAGAGACCCAGGGTTGTAATCAAGTCCACAGGGTCAGTCCACATGCAGAAGCAAGAAGGTAGAGGCAAAGAGATTAGAAAAAGAAAAGAGAGCATTGGCCAAGGGGGAGTTGCTTTAGTAGCAATAGAAGACAATGATCATTACCCTCAAGAAGAATGAATGTTTAGGAAATAAATGGTAATGTTCTTGACAAGACTTAGCCTTTGAGAGTTTGGAAGAAAAAGGAGGACAATCTGCTCAGGGGAAGTAGATCCTCTGTTTCCCTTCATTGAAAGAAGAGAATGGCTTCAAGGGAAGCCAATTAATTCAGATGCATGCAACCAGAGAGAATAATCAGGGAGGTGCATCTGAATGTTAAAGGTATGGTTGAGTTCATTAGCTGATTACAAAGATGAATGTGTTTATTTTGTGTATCAACATTGCAAGAGAAGAGGAAAGTACAACCAACTTGGTTTCAGGGGGAGTATACAACACTTTTTGTTGTAAGAAGAAGGATAATTGTAACATAACTATGGAGTGATAAGGAATCCAAAGTTTTAAATTAGGTCTGCAGGATTAGTCCCGAGGCAGAAGCAAAGAGGTCAGAGAAGATAAAAGAACATGATCTCAGGGAGAGAAGAGTTGGTTGATTTGGATGGCACACTTCAAGTGTCTCATCAAAGAGATATCATCCCTTGAGAAAATAAGTCTACAAAGAAGAGTGCACATTAGCAACCCGACCCTTAGACATCATTTGAAAGAGGGAGAGAAAGTAACTTGTAGCCCTTTTCCATTGATGTCAAATGGGGGGAGTGAGTTATTAGTGGCTCAAGTAGGGGAGAGAAAGCTCAATGTCATTGATTGTGTTTGTTGGATGTAGCATGAGGAGTGACCATCAATGTGGAGAAGTGAGGTGTTACCATCAATGCCAAAGGGGGTGATTATTGGACAATGGGCATTGTTTGGATGGAAGATTGCATCAGTATGTTGGCATTGATGTCAACTCTATGCAATGGCATGTTGGCTTTGATGGCAACTAGAGTAAATTTATGTCAACCTCAGTAGATAATATGGAGATTGTTGTCATGGTGATTGTATAATTAATGTTAACTTGGCTAGCATTAATGCCAGATGTAGGATGTACATTAAGTATTAAGCTCAAGGGGAGTCTTATGGTAGCTACAGTCTTTGGTAGAGAACCATCCTAGCAGCAAGAAAATTGAAGAAGCTATAATATTATAACTATGATGGTTAAGTGGATCAGTATTTGAGAGAATTTCTGCTTTAGTAGATCAGTTCAAATGATTCTAGAAATGACATAGTTAGGCAGTGCTTGGAAAGATATTTCCAACGATATGCTGAAGTCCGAAAAAAGCCTCCTAGATCAAAATTTATTGTAGAGCAAAGCTCGAAGGTCAAAATGTCCAAGTTGTAGATCTAAAGTAAATGGTGGAGTTAGTTAGCGCTAAGTCTAGCGGCTTGTTAAGCAGTTCAGCCAAAGTTGGCAGATACGTCACCCCAGGAGGTTTTCCCCAGTGGTTCATAAAAGTGTGAATCCAAAAGAGTTGGGAATCCGAGGCTAATATGAGTCGGTAGGACGAGTGGGCATAGATGTTATAACAACCAACCAATGAAAATCTTAGTAGGGTTAGCATGAAGGTCCCATAAGGGACACATCACCCTGATGAAGTTTCCCCAGAAGGACCAAAGGTGTGCGCAAAGGAAGCACCTGGGATGACATAAACCCGGGAAGAGTCAGCAGTAGAAAGCGCGACGATTGGTGGAGTTTCAAAGTGGGAGGTCCCCACGGGACAACCCACCCCAGGAGACCTTCCCTGGAGGAACCAAAGGAGCACTTGGAGGAGATGCCTAGAATGTCATAGGGTTGAGAAGTGTGGCACAAGTTGACGCAACAAATAAATAAGGCCTGGGACCCTTAATTCTTTAATGAAGAAATCAATGCAAAAGAAAGGCCCATAAATCCCTTTTGCCTCCATACCTTTAACAACATGGACAAATGAGAATAAGACAGATGGAATAAGGTGATTGGATTGTGGTGATGGCATGGCATACATAGTGGCATGATGACATCAACATGATTTCAACACATGGGTAACACGTGGCATGCATTTTTGGCATTTTCAGGTGGTCAAGTGGGCCAAATCCAAGTGACATGTTTCACCTCTCAAGAGGCACCATACGGAATTGATATCGTAAGCATGTCGTCACTCCGGATGGGCTACCTCGAAAGGGATTCCATGGAAGATTTAAAAGGTTCTTAAGCTATCGCATTCAACATGATTCAGTGCCAAGGCATGGTGACAAAAGGCATGGCATAGTAACTCACCCTAACTGGTACGTGATTGATCCAAGTGCTTAGAAAAGGTCCCATCGAGACACATCATCCTAGACCAGTGACCTCATAAGGTTTTGAAAGAGTGCAAAGCAGGTCTCTTTAGGTTGACTAATCGCCGAGAAATGGTGGCAGTTGACGACAGAGCTAAGAACCAATAAGACAAAGCCCGAGACATGTCATCTTGAAAGGAAATCAAAGGTGAAAAGGAGGAAGCTCCGGGATGACAAGGCTTTGGTATATGGTGATATATACAATCAAATCTTGGGGACTAATGGTGAAGGTGCAGGGTGGGCCCATAAGGCCACATATTCCCAAAAGGCTCTTGATTGGCGCATTGTTAAAAGAGGGAATGCTAGTGGACACATAATCCCAGAAGGAGGGTCGTGTGCTAAGGTAAAGCACTTGGACTTGGTTTTGTGCACTTTCTGTGAACACAAGCATGAAAGTAAAATGCATGGTGATTAATCCCTCAGGGATATAGCATAAAGGAGCACTCAAGGCCGTTTTTGCAGTGGTTTCGTGTGTTAAGCAACAAAAGGCTTTCAGGTTGAATTCAATGAAAAAGGCATTGCGTACATATGTTTTAAAAGGGCCTTTGAGCTATATACAAAGCACCATGAGCAATATGTTTAAACGACATGAACAAGTCGATAATAGGGTCTCTCCACATTTGGCAGCTATAACAAAATTAGTTATTCACCATATTTAGATTATGCAGGTTTGAACGGGTCGACAACTATTTTAGCCTATGCACTATAATTGCACCTATGTTATATTTGGGGCTGTCTACAGTTGGATCTTGCAGGCAATGAACCGGTCGACAACCACATTTAAGAATTGGTAGAAATGGAAAAATTATCACTAAGGAAGAGTGTTGAGGCCATGAGACTGAAACAACGAGGATGAAAATATGTAAAGAAAAGTAATGGAGTGCCAAGATCAATCTGAACAAGTCAAACCTAAGCGCCTCTCACACCATGAAAACATATATATGAGAGTGGATCTGGGAGTATTATGATCATATCACAAAACAAATATCCATGTTGATATTCTCCTCAAGTCCTGTGAACCTTAAAGGGTAGCAATGGAGTGCCAGTTTGATGTTTAGGGATTTTATCAGATATAACTCAATTCAGTGGTACTTGTTGAGTCTGCAGGTAGAATGAGGTTTAATTCTCAGTATGGAAAAAATTTAGGTGCCCATTCTTTGAGTTAATGTTGCTACAGTGGGAAAGTAATTTGATGCAACAACAGGATGGAGAGCCATGCGTAGAGTACACTCGGGCAGTGTGATTAAAAGAACAGTCAAGCATAATTCCTCGTGTTGCAATGGAACAAAACCATGGGTTGCAGTTGTGCACTAGGGGGGGTTGTAGTAGAGTGTTGTGTGAGAGTGAGTTGTTGAGAAGAGGTCGAGAGTGCTTGTGGAACAACTAAGGGGCTGAGAGTTCCTGTGGAAAATCTAAGGGGTTGAGAGCTTATATGCAGAGTATATGACGGTCGAGAGTTAATGTGTGCTGCTACATAGTATATGAGGGTTGAGAGTTGATGTGCTGTTGTAGAGAGAGTAGAATGAGAAGAATAATGAGTGTTGTGTGGGCTATGTATGAGTAAAGGTTGTTGAAGAGGATAGAGGGCCAAGAAGTGGTGAATGCAAAGCTGAAATAAAGCTAAGTGGGTGCCATAACAGAGAGCAATCAAGTTCCTTATCGAGTGTGGGTTGGAAGCTACAAAACATGGAGTTGGAGCTTCCATCTAGTGGGTGTTTGAAGAGAGCTTGGGGGGTTTATGCCTCCTGCAAGTTGGTGCTTGCATAAATCCATGGAGCTGCAAGTTGGTGAATGCAAAAAATCCAAAAAGTGGGTGCTTCATAGTAAGTTGATCAAGTGTCTACAAAGAAGGGATTCAAGGCTTCCAGCTAGTGGGTGATAGCAAACAAATTGATGTAATAGATTAGGAGCTTCTATTTACATCATAAACAAGATTTATGGTTTTTTCCCGCTTGGGTTTCCACATTAAATCCTTTGTGTTCTATGTATTTTCTACTCATGTTGTTGTCATGTACGATGATTTAATTTGATGCACATGATATGATGGTGTTTGCATACATAATAGTTTCCAAGTTTGAACATGAAAGTATAAGTTGGCATTAAAAGTTAAAATTAGCCTTAATATTCATTCACCCCCCTCTCAATATTAACATTGTTTCCAACAATTGATATTAGAACCTTGTCATCCTGAAGCTTCCTTTGTGCGTACCTTTGTGCGTCATCCTAGGAATCTCTTCCAAGCACTCCCTTGGTTCCTCTGGATAAGGTCTCCTAGGGTGAGTTGTCCCGTAGCGACCTCTCTCTCTAAAATTCCACCAATCATCGTGCTTCCATTGCTGACTCTACTTGGGATTACGTCATCTCAAGCCCTTCCTTTGTGCTCACCTTAGCCTGTGCACCTTTTAACGTCATGCTTACTTTATCAACGCCGCATGGTGCCTCCTGAGTAGTGACATCTGTCACGCAGATTTGGCCCACTTGACCACCTGAAATGCCAAAAATGCATGCCATGTGTCACCCATGTGCTGACATCATATTGATGTAATCACCAAGAGCCAATCATATTGTGCCATTTGTCTTATTCTCAATTGTCCATGTTGTCAAAGATATAAAGGAAGAAGAGGTTTTAGGCCTTAGTTTTGCATTGGTTTCTTCATTAAAGAATTAAGGGTCCTGAGCCTTATTTCTTTGTTACGTCAACTTGTGCCACGTTTCCCGATCCTACGTCATCCCAAGCATCTTCTCTAAGCACTCCTTTGGTTCCTTTGGGGAATGTATCATAGGGTGATTTATCCTGTGGGGACTGCCTGCTTTGAAACTTTGTCAATTGTCGCACTTTCCACTGTTGACTCTTCCCGAGCTTATGTCATCCTGGGCGCTTTTCTTGTGTGCACCTTTGGTCCTTCCGGCAAAACTCCGTTGGGGTGATGTGTCCCTTATAGGACCTTCAAGTTAACCCTCCTGATCTTTTCATTGGTCGACTACTCTGACATCTCTACCTACTCATCTTGCCGACTCATCTCGACCCTAGATCCTCGACCTTTTTGGCTTGCGTGTTTTTACTAACCTCTAGGGAAAACCTCTTAGGGTGACATGTCCCCCAACTTCAATTGAACTGCCAAAATTAGCATCAACTAACTCCAGCATTTATTTTAGCTTTGCAACTTGGACTTTTTGAACTTCAAGCTTTGATCTGCAATAAATTTTGACCCAGGAGGTCTTTTATGGACTTCAACATACCATTGGAAAGATATTTCTGAGCATTGTCCAACTATGCCATTTATAGAAGCATCTAAACTAATCTCTTAAGGCATAAATTCTCTCAAATCTCGAGCCACTTAACCATCATAGTTATAGTATTATAGCTTCTTCATTGTCCTGCTACTATGATGGTTATCTACCAAAGAGTGCAACTACCATAGGAATCCCCTTAAGCTTAACACTTCATGTGCATCCTACATCTAATATAAATGCTAGCCAAGTTGAAATCAATGCCACAATCTCCATCTTATATACACATTGAGGTTGACATAACTTCACTCTGGTTGCCATCAAGGCCAACATGCCATTGCATAGAGTTAACATCAATGCCAACATGATGACGCAATCTTCCATCCAAACAATTTCAAGTGTCCAACATCTTTGCCTCACCTTATATTTGAGAGTAGATCTTGACACTTCCTTGAAGCATATATCGTCCCTCCTTAAAGACATACAATGAGGTTGTTTGGAAGCATGATATGGAAGCAGGTAATTTTGTTAACTTTGAACTCATCCTTAAAATATCCTTGAAGCCCTTATTGGAACAAATTTGAAATCATTTGGAGCATCTCTTTGGTGGACCCACTTGAGTAGTTCTTTTGAAGAGTTCTGTAGTAGTAGACATATTCTTAAAACATTGCTTGGATCATTAGAGTTTTGCGTGGATAATTGTAGAAGTCAACTTTGGAACATTTGACAGAGAATCCCAATTTGAAAATCTCCTAGCAGCCTTGAAGAACCTTCGTTGGATCAATCTTTTGAGGATATTTAGGTCTCTTTTGAAGCAACCTTCCGAAGTATCTTTGATACCCTTCGGAGCAACCCTTGAGGGTAATCTTAAGAGAGTTTGTAAAGACCTAGTGGAGTAAGCTTTGAAAAATTATTGAAGCAACTTTTGAGTTATGTCTTTGAAGTAATCCTATGGAACAGACCTTGGAAATTTTTGAAGAAGGCATTTTTGGAGCATTGAAGATCGTTGAAGACATCCTTGGAGCATAGTTGAAGGCTGACACTTGAATACATGTTTTGTTGGAGCACCAATAGAAGTATTGATGAAGTAGACCTAAAGTTTTTGCTACTGCAAATTGCAGAGGACTTTGTAGACCTATCTTGGAGACATTTTGCAAAAGTATTTGAAGTTTTTTATGAAGCCTTGAAGCACTATTGAAGCCACCTTGAAGGATTGAAGTAAATTGTGAGGGTTGGCTCCTTACAGGATTGAAGTCCTCATACAAGGTTGGATCCTTGTAAGAAACCAGGTTGGAGCTTGGATTGTTTTTTAGGATTGGAGTCCTCATAAGGGGTTGGAGCCTCATTGAGCCAAAGTTAAAGTCTTGAAGAAGTTAGAATTATTTTGTCTAGGTTGGAGCTTGATTTTTGTAAGAGGATTGGAGTCCTCATAATTTTTATTAATAAAATTATTTTCTTGTTGTACATATTGTGTTCTGGTTTAACAAGTGATCTTAACTGGCATAATATAATAATTGTAAAGAAATACTGATTTACCCCCCCCCCCCCCCCCCCCCCAGTATTTCCAACACTTCCTAGTCTTTGATCATTCAACTTTCTTGGTTGTGTTATCCATCACTTAAGTCGGTCTCTGATTGTAGTTCCTCCTTTTTATTTCAGGTTCCTTATTTACATTACAGTTCATGGGAGCCCAATCTTAGTCCCCCTTGGACAAATACATTTACTTTTTCGATTAAGTATCAAGATTTTAATGAGTGCTTTAGGCCCCAAACACTTTTAAATCTTGAATTTATAATATTTTTGACTCTCATAGAGAGCTCCCTTTCGATAAGACATTTCATTTGTGATTTAGAAACTTATTTGAAGTTGTATAGGTCCCGTGAATGTTTTCTTATGCTCTTCATGATTCTACATGAATGGAATCATTTTTTTAGCTCTTTGATATCTTCATCGTGTTATCTCATGTCTATCCTTTGATATGCTTCAATGATATGTTTTTACTATGATGGAATGGATGGATGTCATGCTTAAATTTTGATCTTTATATCTTTTATTGTTTTCTTTCTTTGCATATTTGAGGAAAAACACCTAGTCCACTCATAGGTGCATGGTTTAATGTTTTAATTCCATTTCAATTACCTGAGTGTGTTCACAAAGAGGAGTACCACCTCTATAAAAATGTAGAGGGACCTGTTATCAGGCCCTAAGAGGTCAACTTTTTCCTTAATGGGAAAAAAGCCATATGTGATTCAAATGCATGGGTCTCAAGATAAGCCACTACTCTTGTCCAAGTTTGTTTTAGATAAGTATTTTGTTGCAGAGGTTTGTAGACAATACCACCCATGGTTAGTTTTATTTGAGCAAAAGAAGAAAAAAAATTCATTTCCTTGCCATTTTCTGTGCGGGAAGTGACTGTAAAGAATGAAACCCTCCTTGCAGAGGTTGCACAATATTTAAATTATTTTAATTTAAGTAAAGCTAAAGTCGTTCAAGGTTTTTATCTGAAAGGAATATATTTTAGGCACCTATCTATAGTCATATACAAGAATTCGTTTACAAGAACTATCTCAACAACTATATAAAGGCAATGCAAACTTCAACAACACATGATCCATCCTTCCACATTTTGTAAGTATTCTTAATTCTTGAAGCATTCCCTTCCTTCTTCCCAGTCTTTGATCATTCAGGTTTCTTGGTTGTGTTATCCATAATTTAAGCCGATCTCTGAATGCAGTTCCCTTTTTCTTCCAGGTATCTTATTTATGTTACGGTTCACGGGATCCCAATCCCAATCCCCCTTGGGACGAATGCATTTACATTTTCGATTAAGTATCAAGATCTTGTTGAGTTCTTTAGGCATTAAACATATTTAAAACCTAAATTTGTAATATTCTTGACTCTTGGAGAGAGCTCCTTTCGAGGAAACAGTTCATTTGTGGTTCATAAACTTGTTTAAAGCTATATGAATCTTGTGAATCTTTTCCTATGCTCTTTATGATGTTACATGAATAACATTGTTTATGTCTCTCCCACATATGAACCTTGTCATTTTGTCTCTGTCCTTTGATATACTTTAATGATATTTCTCTTACTGTGACGGAATGGATATACATTTGTATTTAAATTCTACTTTATGACTCATTATTTCTTTTAGTGGCACTATTGAAGACACCTGGTCCACTCACAGGTGCATTTGCTAAGAATCCAATTTTACTTTTGTGAGTGTGTGCATAAAGAGGAGTACCACCTCTAAAAAAATGCAGAGGGACATGAATTCAGGCCCTAGGAGGTTGAATTTTTCCCTTAACCGAAAAAAATATCAATATTGCGAAGTAGTGGAACCTACCCTTTTACCTTTGCCCATGCTTTGACTCAGCACATACTTTACTTTCACACAAAATTTAGCTCTGCACATCCCTTCCCTTTGCACATCTCTTACTTCCACCAGTTTTAGACTTGATAAGATTTTTCCAAGCGAGAGACTTATCACATAGGCCTATAAACATTAATATACACACATACATATTTATTTTAATGCATCAAACTAGCTTCACTTCTCTCCATGTAATCCAAAAATGATTTCTACAACTAGAGAAATCATATAACCTCAATATTTATTAATTCCTCAACATATCTATTATATGCCTTAATTTATTCCAATATATTAGGTGTGAGATCAAATGAAGTAAAATAAAACATAAAATATTATGACCTCTTCATGCTTCTGGAATATTATGGAAGGAGTCATGATACTTACCCTTTTACCTCCACACACGCTTTACCTCTGCACATACTTTACTTCCATATAGACTTTAGCTCTGCACATGCCCCGCTTCTACACATCCCTTACTTCCACTAGTTTTAAACAAAGATTTTTCAAGAGAACATATTTTTTTTAAGTAAGTAATTTTCTATTAATAGTTTACTAAAATATAAAGTGGAGCTCTTACTAAGAGCATCTTGATATAGACAAACTGAGAATTTGACAAACTGATACATGCAAAAGTTGTGTTCCGTGAGTGGATCTATTACATTCCTTTTCTCCTTTTTTCTTCCGAACATCTATCCAACCCATGGAGTTGGTAGATGTTGATGATTTAACAACAATGGCTAGACTATCTACTGGGTTATACTCTGGTGCTATGGCTATAATGGTAACTGTTTCTTTGCCACTGTTTGAATTGTCAGACTCATGAGGTCTCTTTTTCCCTCCATGGAGCTACTCTAAGAATAATTCCATATTTGATGGATTTGCCTCTAGAGAGGGAGATCCAACTTGTTGTCTTTCGAGCTGTGATAGAGGCCGATACTATTTAACGAATTGTTGGAGATGCTTTAGATCAATATATTCTAATGGAGGTTGAGTGGCAGCGGGAGGCTGCTGGACCTAGGTACCTGAAGAGGGTACCTTTGGGGAGGATTGATTGGTCGCTGATAGCTATGCTTCTGGAGTGCCTAAAGGAAAAGGGATTTTGTTGGCCGCTTGAGGGGCTCAACATTTTTTATTTCTTTTTGGAAGCCTTGAGGATGGGAAAGAGGGGACATTATGCTGCAGATTCCCTACCTCTTGGCAATATTTGCAACGAAAGGCAGTATTCTCATAGTCCAAAGGCTAGATAAGAGGGTCATTAATCAAGTCTATACATATTTTATTCAAAGGACCATCACTAAGATCTATCTCTACACATATTCTTGCAAAGGTGTAGAAGCCTTTTTGGAATATTCATGTCTATTTTGATGAAAAGTCCAAGGGTTGAATCTATCTCCTTCAGAGACTGCGGGTTGCAAAGGAGGAAGCGCAAGTTGGGAAACCTTACCCAAATAGGAGTCTTCATTCCCTCCATGGTTAAAGGATTCAAGGTGGGAAACCAAGGTTCTAAAGAGAGTCCTGAACACCCCGGAACCAAGGCCCTTGATCAAGGGCCTTTAGACGATCCTCCAGGTTATTGAAGTATACAATGAAATATCCTTTGGAATAGAGAAGGAGGGAGTAATTTGTGGTCCAGGTCTTGTTCAACCAATCTCTTAAAGTTGTATTTGATGGCCAAAACCCATTAAAGCGACGGATGATTGCATCTTTAGCATATCGATATGCATGTATGAGAGAAACACCTTCGGTTACCTTTACAGATGGAATTCCTTTTGAATGCTCAATGATAAAAGAAGGGTCTGAGAGGGGTTTGGGAGCTAAATCTTGGGACCCTGTCTTTGCTACTTCACTGAAACATTTCTTTTGGGAGGTGCCTTTAAACCTAAAAGATGGAGTTCTGGCTTGGATTGGTGCCTAGAAAGATTACTGAGAAGGATTCTATCCTTTGGCTCCCCTAAGCAAGCTCAAGGAGACCATGAGGGAAACATCCTTGCCAATGCTCAAATCTTAAAGAAGGAAGTCGTCTTGCAACAACTTATTGCTATTGAACTCAGAGAAGGGGATGTCTGTAGCATTGGAAACTCGAAACCTAATGTTGTAATTGTGAAGTCACTATTAAAGGTGAGACAAAGAGAGCCTCTAACTAGGGTCTTCGTGAAGATGGAAAAATGTTGAATCAAACTGGGGCCGAATTGCTGAGCTCATTGAGTCGATGGAGAAGGAAGTAGGTTCACTGCATCCATTGCTGCACATCCTTCCTTCTTCTAAATCTAGGCTTTCTTGGTGGGGAGGGCATGCGTATGACCCACTGAGGCTACACCCCTCAAATATTTCACATCCTGATCCAAATAAACGTCCCTATCCTGCAAGAAGAAGTCCTTGGAATGAACATGGCGACTCACATGGCAAAGGGAACGGGCATGGAGGCTCAGACCGATCTAAAGCACCGTGGGTGGGGAAGAGAGTCCTAAAGTTCGAGGTCAGAGATCCCTCAAACAATAAAGGTGACTTGAACCATGCATTCAAGGAAGCGACGACGACATGGGAGAGGGCTAGGGTTTGTGCCATGCTTACTCTAGAATTGATTTTCAAGTAGACATACTTAGCACACAAGTCTGTAAAAAATAATATATGCACATACATATTTCCGTTAATGAAATTAATAAATCTTGATTCTAGAAATTAAAAGTTTATTTCATAAGAATAAACTTTTTTCAGTTCTTATTAAGTAAAAACACAAAAATTACATTTGGACATACTATCTTCTTTTACACCCGGAATAACTTTGGCCCACAAAAAAATATAGGGGAAAAATGGAAGATTTCCACCAAATGAGGGAGAGTGCCATTAGTCACTTTACACTTATTTTTCATATAAATACTATTGGAAATGTTTATGCGTGGACTATATCAAATTTAATAAATTCTTCCAATTAAATAATTAATGTGACTTTAAACCAAATTTATTACTTTAAACTCTATATTTGTCTTATAGGCATGAAAGTACCTTCATTTCTCTCCATGTAACCTAAAAGGAATTATACCACTAGAGAAATCATATAGCCATAATATTTATTAATTCCTTAACATATGCATAATATGTCTTAACTTCTCCCTATATATTAGGTATGTGACCAAATTAAGTATAATAAAACATAGAATTAACATAGAATATTCTCACAGTTACCATTTCACCTCTATACATGCTTTACTTTCACACATATTTTATTTCCTCACATGCCTTGCTTCTACATAGTCTTTAACCTTACCTCCACCAGTTTTAGACCTAGTAAGATTTTTCAAGCACAAAGACTTATCACACGGCCTATAGACATTAATATATGCACAAACATATTTATATTAATGAAATTAATACATCTTGTTTCTAGAAATTTAAAGTTTATTTCGTGTATAAATTCATCTCCAATTCTTACCCAGTAAAAACATGAAAAATATATTTATATTTAATACCATATGCTCTTCATCCATATGCTATGTTTCTTTTTCCATGTTTTTAGCTACATGAACTCTAAATAAATTTCTACACTACGCATTGTATTATGTCCTCTTTGCATGTAATTTTTTGTATTATCTTACTCTTATATCAAATTTTAAAATCCTATAATTAATTAAACAAATTATAATATTATTTTTTTCCCTTATCAAATTTCAAAACAAAATTATAAATTATGATCTAACCTCTAAAACCAACCACTATTGCCCTTGTTATTATTGATAATATTTATCAAAACATATTACTAATTTACTAACAACAAAACATTCAAAAACAAACTTATAAATTATGATGTAAACAAACAAACTTATAAATTATGATCTAAACTCACGGACAAACAACTATTGCCCTTGTTGTTATTGATAATATTTATCAATAATATTGGAATTTCGTTGCTTTCTCAGTTATAGCTGTTTTTTCTGGACCAGTCTTATGCTATTGTCTACTCGTTCCTCTCTATCGCGACTGACCGTTCGGAAAATTAAGAGGACAAAATTTTGCGTTAAGGCACAAAGTGGTTATTTACCTACATCCTGATTTGGCTGACCGATTTAAAAATCTTGGCCTACAAATTTTTGCTTCATTGAAGGCCCGAGTAATTGATCCTTCATTCACGGTAACGCCCCAAGTCGAATTCAGTGTTTTCCCGGAACTGTTACTGGACCTGAATGATTCAGTTGTAACAATTTAACAGGAAACAATGGAGAATCGGTACCAATCAACAACGGGGACCGACGAGGAGGACGAATCATGGATACCCATGTCTGAGAAGAGGACAATTTACCTGGTATGTTACCAATCTTCCTTCACCTACGTCCCCACATTAGTCACCACGTCTGTTAGCTCAAAGCGATTGTAAGTTAGAGCTGAACAGGCGACGTATTTTACACTTTATACATTTCACGGTTGGGGCTCAGAGGGGACTAATTTTCAAAGAATCTGTGTTTTTAAGCGGAGGATTGAAATGGGTTATAGGTGACCGTCTTCATCGTCCACACTACAAGGTTTTTGAATAGATTCTCGGCATTATGCGAGCAAAAACTGGCAGAAGTACACCGGTATGTTCATTTGCTTGTAAATTTTGTGCTAGCTCTTGTTTTTACTTTCTGCTTGCAGATCTTTTTTCTTCCTGTCCCTTAAACAATAGTCAAGAGGTCATGTTGTCGTCGTGAATTTCATTGTAGGGGGCTTTCCAATTATACATAATTTTGATTATGTGCCGGCAAAGGCCAGGCTGGAACATGACTCGGTGCTTATTAGGCATGCCAGGCATGCCCGCCCTCAACATGGGTTGGTGTTCCACGTCGGTCATGAATTTTCTATCACCATAGGCCATCTGCTTATGAATTTGTTCATTGCGGTCTGGTGTACCGGGAAACTGTCCAAATCAATCCTCTACTGCTCCTTTCTTCAAAAACGATCAAAGTAATTTCCTAGAAATAAGTGAGTGGGGGTGAAAATTAAAAGCCCATTAGGCCTTCTATGCATGCCCTAAAGAGAGGGCAGGTCCTACCTGTCTATCTTACCAGAAACGACAAGTAGAAAGCGAAACAGGCAGAAACAAAAATTCTCATGTTTCGTACGAGTAACATTTTTGGGTTATTTTAGAAATTCTCAAGATATAAGTGAACATAATAACTTCAGACATGGTAATTTTATGTTTTCTCTAGATTGGAAGGAAGAGTGCTTAAAAGTTTTCTAAGACTTCCTTTAGGGCAACTAAGTTCTCGAGGAGTACTTGAGAAGAACGTTGCTCCCTTTACCATGCAATAAAAAATTCCTGCAAGGTGATTAAGTTCTTGAGAAGTAATCAAGAACACCAAGGCATGAAAACCTAAGAATGCGGAACCCTGTGCAACTCTACTACATGGTGCAGAGTCAAATTGGATGAAATGTGGTGCTGGTTTGATGCTCATCTCAAGTCACCAATGTTTAAGTTCCGCTCTCCAAACTCCCCTTGAGGATCCAAGAGTCCAATGTTGGCTTTCAACTTCTCAAGCCTTTATTTTCACAGAATACAGTGTAGCAATCACTAACTTGGCATAGTCATACACATGAATTTGCAAATGCTATCAAACTTTGGGGCTATGCTTTTGTATTGTTTCAGAAAATATATGATAACAATGATATTTTCACGCTTTGTAAAACTATTTTAGCATTTAGGTTTAGAATTACAAACTTATAGTAACACTTCTATTTTTAACTCTTTTTTTCTTTCACTTTTTCAGTGGTGTTGTTTATGACATGGCCTGTATTTCTCAAGAAATGTCAGCCCTTTCATAATAAATGGGCGGGTTTTGCAAGTAACAAAAGGGCTTTCTCAGAAAAGGGGTTGCTCATCAAAACACGGGAAATGGAAATGGGGTTTCCTGTGATTAATGGTTTTCTCCCAAATATGGCTCCTCGACATTATGTTACTGGTAACGCAGCTACCCATATGGGCATTGGCTCCCATTATCAATTAGCCACCATTAATGTTTAACATTTTCCCAACCATTGGAGATATGCAGTGGCAGCTCTACATTGGGAATATATCTTTCTCGGTGTCCTGATCCACAAGTTTAGGTTTGTGATGGTCTTATTCTGTTTCTACATCCCGTCATTTGTAAAAAATAAGGATACAAATGTTAGGAAGGCAGTTTTTTTGTTCATGGAGGTGAATTGGACAATTATATTTTCTCATGTTTAGAGTATAATCGTTTATCACATCCAAATAAAAGTAATTTTTTCCGCAGATAGCCAAACAAAAGTAATATGGAAAATAACATATCCTTTTTATCACTTTCAGGGATATTATTAGTTTTGTTTGAAGTGCCTCGAGCAACATGCCCTGGGGCTGCATTACTGTAAAAATGAACCTCCTTTGGCTTAGGTTTCAGATCTGAGGTATATTTTGAATGATGATAGAAAAACTGAACAACATACCTCTGCAAGTGCAAGTGGGAATAGGACGGCACCATTTTGCAATTGGTGAGATGCTAGGGTAGAAGCCAATGCGGAGTTAGTGACAACTTTAAAATTATTCATGAGGTTGCTTATAATGGACCTCTGTCATAGTTGATGAAGCCAATGAGTCAGCTGCATCTGCCACTTCTGGCCACAGCGCTGGCAATGGGTCCATGCTTGCTTATTTGGTAGAGGAACAAGCATCAAAGGTTAACTGAGATCATTGCACTGCATAAATAGTACTCCCAGTAGAGGGGTCCTTGGATGTCTACATGGAAATGATTCATGAGAAGGGTTTCTCTTGGAAATGAATAGAATTAATTAGGGTTAGAACTTTAGAGTACCTCTTTTTCATGGCATCATCATATTTCTCAAGGTTCTAACTACTCATCCATGCAATGAGTTATCTACTGTATATGTTTTATAAGTTGACTGACAAAAGTTACTCCCATATTGGCCTTTCTGACTCTTTTAGGGGGGTGTAGTCCACCCAAAATTTTGATATTGAAACTTCGATTGGATCCCACCATTGTCACTCCATTTTCTCCAAGAGGCAATGTGGACTTTGTGATGCCCTCCGCCACTCCCCAAAAGCCTTTTGGTGCGCCCTTTTTCCTTGACCCCATTCCATTTCGCCTGACCTTGACCCCCAGACTATGTTCTCCAACACCACCTCCCTTTATTATATTCCTGGACAACCTCCCACCCATATCTCCTCTCCTCCCTCCAAAATGTTCGTTAAACAGGTTGGCCACAATAGGTAAAAGTGGTGATCACATGCCAACTCCACTTGTTTGTTCATATATTCCCCCCTTGGAAGCTGAATAATGATAATATTAAGCACAGTTCAACCAATTTGACAGTAGCATGGTCAGTGATCCCTTTTATAACATAACAATGTCATCAATTGGGATCTTTGTGAAAAACAATACAACATCAAAACTACAAGAAAATCTTCAGGATCAACTGATTTTTTTTTTCTTCTTATTAATGAACAAAGTAGACCCCACCTAGGGCTCTCGTTCTTTTACTAGAGATGTGGCCAATTTATAAGCAGGGGAACCAATTGTGTCTTATGCTTTAGAGTTATGTCAAGCTCTATAACTTAATAAGGCCAATGAATGTCTGTACTTACAAAAATAATCAAGGGAAGATACAATTATTTTGGCAGTAGTAGATGATGACTTGTTTCTAGAGATCAACTTTCTTGCTTGCAGCTAGATCTATTGAGAACAAAATCAAGACGGTGATTGAAAAGGTCGAATAAAAGGAATTCAGAGCAATTTACTGTGGGCAGGGGAAGTTATGAAAAGCTTTTGAATGTACTCAGAATGGCAATCCGGTGATTTGCTGAAGGTAGCTATTTTGACGAGCAGAACGAAGTTTATGGTAAACAAATTTTCAACTTCAGTGTAACGAGAAATTTGCTGAAACAATATTATCTGTGCAGATTTAAGTGTGTTCTGTAAATTCATGCCACAAAATTTGGCTTTGATGCTTGAGCCTAACTGTATCAAATTCCAAGGTGTAATGATCCCTCTGTCAAACGTGAAATTATGTCCTTCCAATTAATTAAGTTGTGCTCACGTATGATAATCACATGTCGAATTGTGGCAACGTGAAAGATGAAATCTGGTTGATATTGTGTCAAAATATATGACAGAACATGCAAAGAATTTGTAAGAGTCCAAGACAAATAAGTATTTGCATTGGAGTCGAAGTAGAAATTGTGAGAATTTATACAATATTTCTGGTCACTACTCAAGATGTGGGTCAAGTTGGTCAGTCAAATGAAGTAAATCCTCTGGAATATTGAAACACCAGTCAATGAAATTGAAACACCAATCAATTTTACCTACCCAGTGGGATGTCTTCTTGATAGTTAGATATTTCAGTGAGTGACATAGTTTTAATGCAAGAGGAAAGTCAAAGAAGTGTTCAAGTCTATTTACAGGGGTCAAAGATAAAGATGCAGGCTGTTGAGAGGAAGAATGAAGAACATGATATGCAGACTAAGGATTAAGTTAGCAGTGAGATGCATGGGAATTGGGATAGGTTGAACTGATCGTTGACAATTGATAATTCACAACTCATTGATTGAAGGCTTGACTGGCAGAATTGGTAAGAAGAAGATTTAAGAAATTAATGAATGTTTGATTATTGCTTCCTCATTAAATTGGAAGTTGACAGCCATCTGGTACTTGGATTCACGGTTGGTTACCCATACAGTCTGGGTATGTCCAAGGCATTTGAGGACTTATGTACACTGTCATATGCAGCTTCAATGTATGGAATTGATGCAAGAAGTGTACCTACACAGGAGTTGAAGTAAGATTATCCCACTTCATTATCTCTCCACAGTTGATGTGAGAGGGTAAATTTACCACAAATTAACTTATTGTTTCCACCCAGAAAGTGAGTGATGCCACCGGGAAATGTGGAAGACCCATTTGGGTAATGTGGACAAAAACTGACAAAGACAAAAGTTGATGAAACTATTATATGTGCTATCTACATAAATTGTGGGCGATGTCACCTACAGGTGAAGATAATGTATCTAACCAGCAAAGAGTAAAAGATTGAGTGCACTCTAATATGACTGTAGTGGATATAGTGAGTATAGTTCTAGATTAGTATCACTGAATTCTAACTTGAGGAGCAAAAAAAAATTTTCTGAGTTAGATGTAGATATGAAGCAAAGATGATTAATGCAGACAAAGACAAAAGTTGATGAAGCTATTTTTTTTCCCAGGGAAAAATCATAATTTTCTATTATATGTGGAAAATTACATGCTGTAGATGTCTGTGGCATATGCTGTATGTGTGACTGTAGTCATCCAAAAAATATATAAGTCTGTACATAATTACCCATTTAGGGTGGACCTTCAAAGTTCAGTAAAAGTTATACAAAAATTTACAAAATTTCAAAATTGCTTTGCTGTAGATTTTCTGCTTGTTTATGCATCGAATAATCTATGATAAATTAGGGCCTGTCGGCCCTCTGCTGCATCCGATCTATATAAGGCCTGTGATAGTACTGATAGGCCTCTTCCTGCCTTTGTTCCTGAATCAGCCATTCACCCCTAGGTTGATGCGCTGCCTCTTTTGAAAGCTGATCCGCAATTTTGTTGCGCTCCCTGTAAATATGAATACATGTAATCTGATCAAATTGTGATTTTAAAAACAATGCATCATCCAAAATGTTCCTGAGTGAATGAACATGGCATGCAGATGTGCAATTGAACCAATTTATAACAATCTTAGAATCCCCAAATATCTGAATGTGTCTACAGTTGTGATTCAGTGCAAAATATAATAGATGGCGAAGCGATATGAGCTCAGCAAAGTTGTTAGTGCCAGCACCCAAGCCCATACGAATGTGGTAGGAATGTGAATCGGATAGGTGAAGTAGAAGTCCCCCCTCCACACCCCTGGTCTTGGGCTGAACCGTCAAAGTAGGCCCATGGGTGTTCATGGTCAATGACTTTAGGGGTGATAGATTGGGTAGGGGAGGGATGTTCATCCTCCGGAATTTCATTGTAACAGTTGCAGATCCTAGAAATAATCAGTGGCCACCTGATATGCAAGTTTTTGAAAATGATTTTGTTCTTGCTTAACCAGATATTCCAGCAAGTGATCAATGGAAGATTGTGGTTTTTCGTTGTTGGGGATGCGTTCCACCAACTGTTCCATGCCTCCTTTATGTTGTTTCCTTCCCATCTCTGATTGTTGCATGCGGACAGTACCTGCTCCCAAACTTGATGAGCGGTTGTGCAGGACAGGAATAAGTGATCATTTGTTTCCTCCTCCCAATGACATATGACACACCAAGATGGTCCCTGAAAGGATCTTTTCATTAGGTTAATGCCTGTAGGTGTCTTGTTCATGATGATGTTCCACATGAAGAGGCGCGTACGGGGAGGTGCCTTAAGTTTCCAGATTGCGCGCCACCAACTTTCTAGTACAGTGGGCTTATGAGTAGCGTGTATGATGGGGTATCCCTCTTTAGGTGAATATGCTCCATGTGTTGTCGGGGCCCAAATCAATTCATCATCGTCATCTCTTAATCGAACATGTGATTCTGATATTGCAGAAGTGTATTGCCTCCAATCCTGAGCCCACTGATTAGGGATACCAAGATTTACTGCTGACTTCCATGCTTGTTGGAATATGGACAAATTCAGCTGATCCACAATATGTGCTATTGTGACGATGCCCCTGTTGTTAAGAAATGCAATCAGAGCCGGAGGGAGTTGGTACATATTGCTGCATCCAATCCATGGATCGACCCCAATGCGAATTGCTGTGCCATTGTTTATTCGCCAAGTTAATCCTCTCTTGATGGTGGGGAGAGTTTGTAAAACAACTTTCCAAATAATTGATATGCCATGTTTGTTCCAAGATGGTAATCGAACCCAATCCATGAGATTCTGAGGCCAAATATATTTATAAGTGACCACTTCTGTCCATAGGCTTTTGGTCTTTAGGAGGAGCCAACCCAATTTGGCAGCCAATGCATGTGCAAAGGTAGGGAGGTCTTTGAGGCCCCATACCCCCCATTTTTTTGGCAAAGCGATGTGACTCCATTTGACCCAGGCAAATGGTTTTCCTTCCTTGTGCCCCTTCCAGAGGAAATTGCAACAAATCCTTTGTATTCTAGATAGTATGCCTTGAGGTATCCAGGCAAGCGACATCCAGTAAACTGGAGTGGCTTCAAGAATGGATTTGATAAGCACCAGTCGCATTGCCCTCGACAGGAAACAATGGCTCCAGTTGTTCATCTTTTTTTCTACCTTAGCCACTAACCAGGTCCAATCAACAATTTTGTATCCATGTGATTTAATACACAATCCCAGGTATTTTAAACCCTCCTCCAGCTGAAGGCTTTGGAAGGGAAACTTCAGATATGCATGACGATATTCCTGTAGAGAGCATGCCGAGAAGGTAATGGTGGACTTTGGTCGGTTGATTTCCATCCTCGTTGCTGTGCAGAATAATCGCATTACATTAGATAGAGTGTTGTAGTCCTGAATGCCACCATTGAGAAATATGAGCACGTCTTCCACAAAAAGGAGGTATGTAAGGATACATTGATCCATGAATTTGAGACCCTGCAGCCTCCCAGCTCTAAGTTGATGAAACTATTATATATATGTTAAAATTGGCAACTAGGGCCAAACTCCATGTGGGTCAGCTTATTTATGGCAGCTGATATTTTCATTGGATCCCTCTCGTCGAGAGGTGTAGGATTGATCTAAAGATCATCCGATTCCGATAAGTATTTATGGAGATATGAATTTATTTTGATTATGGAATTATTATCAAGCTGACCAGCGATTTGAGTAGGCTCAGAAGCCCAATAGACATGCCTATTCATCATCTACGTTTTAGTATAAATTGGCAAGGACTTGAAGTCATTTTAACACACACTCTTTAGGTGATCTCCTCTCCACGTCTTGGGTTTTTGGAGAAGGAGAGATACTAAAGAGTATGATGCCCTAGCTACCATACGATGCCCTAATCCGTTAGCAATGGGAAGCAACTATACGCACAACAATGTGATGCCCTAGATGCAGTTATACGCAGTCATCTAAAGGAACTGCTATCAAGGCATGGAGCCACAGTTAGAGGAGATTTGGCCGTAGTAATGGAGCAACCCTAAAACGCAGTCAAGGGAGACATTGATACGCTGTCCTAGAAGCCTTCATACGCTGCCTGTAGCAGCCTAAACGCAGACCTGTTCACGCAGTCAATGGAGGAAGAAGAAGCCGCAGTCATGTCAAGGAGATCTGGCCGCAGTTAAAAGGAGACCTGTAGCTGCCAAGCCAATACGCAGTGTGAAGGTTTACGCAGACCTATACGCTGTCATAAATAAGTTCTAATCACTGTACAGAACAGCCCTAATCTAAGGCTGTCATGAAACAAGGGTTTGAATATTGTGCAGCCTAACGTTGTCATGGTGAGGACCTATGGAACCGCTATACATGAGAATATATACGCAGCAACAAGGATAGGTCTGAGGATCAAGCTGCTGTCATAATATTGGATTGCTGTAGGTGACAACATGAAAATAGAAGGATAGTTTAAGATGGGTCTGCTGGAAGGTATCTGGAACTATAGCCTAGCTGCTTTGCTAGGCTGCAAGCCATAGCAAGCAGCTAAGGCTGATCTACTTATTGCTGCATAAATAAGGCTGCATGATAGAAGATGCAGCATAATGGGCAGCATGATAGATGAGATCATGGGCAGCATGATGCAAGAGATCATGGGCAGCATGATAGATGAGATCATGGGTAGCATGATGAATGGGCAGCATGATGCAAGAGATCATGGGTAGCGTGATAGATGAGATCATGGGCAGCATGATGCATGGACAGCATGATGTATGGGCAACATGATGCATGGACAACATGATGTATGGGCAGCATAGTAATCATAAGCAGCATGATGATGCATGATGCAACATGATGGTGCTACACGGTAAGGTGCAACAAATGGATGAGATGCAACACTATGATAGGTGAAGAAGTCACCTTAGAGAATCAGTTGAAGCAATATGTCTTCAACTGATCTCTGTAGATATCAAAAGTCAAAGTGTTGACTTCTATTGTAAATGTACTATCTCTCTCACTTTCTCTGCTGAACTTTGAAGAACATAAAAGAAGAATTGATCAAGGGTTTCCCCACATTGTGGGGTTTGTCCCTGGCTAGCGCCACATCTTGTGTCCTCTTGTCTTGGCTTGTCTTCTGCGATTTATATTTATGTTCTATCTGCAGTTTACTTTAATGTTGATGTGATTGCTAACTATGAAAATTTAAATAAATTGCTCTAGCATAGAACATACCTAAAATTAACATGGGATCAATGCTGAGGTGAAGACAATGCCCAAGCAAGAGTGAAAGAGCAATCACCGAAGACAGCTGGGACAGGACAAAAGGATCAATGGGTTCCTCATCCCTCTTCTAATTCACCTAGGGTGAAGTCGAAGTAGAGAATATTATCAGAATGGCGCAGCGGAAAGTTTCTGATGTCCTACCTAAAGATCACTTCATTGGGAAGTTCGGATCAAAGGGTGGAAGGAAAGGCGAATGCCTTGAAATAAGTTCGGCCATTATGCAAAGGAGTGTCCGAAGGACAGGGACACATCTCTTGATGAAGATAATAATCATTCCAGGGACATCTTCAATGATCAGAGGAATGACAAGTAATGCAGGTCATCAAGGAAATGGTTGACTCTTCAAAGAAAGCAAGGAACCCCAGAATCTCTTTTATGTACCTGATCGCAAGAAGAACCTGGTGTCCATCTCGGAAATGGAAGTCAAAGGTTTCAGGGTGGCACTCGTCGATGGAAAGGTATGTATTTGAAAATAGAATTTTCAAAGATGTTTTTGAGTTCAGGGTTGTATTAAGTTACAGGAAGTCCACTGGGGACCATGTCCATTGACACATAGCACCTGAGGTCTGTGAGTCAGATGGTGACAGGGAAGCCTGAATTCAAAAGGAGCATGAAAGTACATGTCTGAGATGTACCGAAGGAAAATCTTACAAGGGGACCATTCCCCTCATGTAGCAGGTCCACAGGTTTGGAGCAACCCGTGGAGTTTGAGATTCATGAATGGGAATCTCATGTATACAGGTGGAAGAAAACCCTCCTTTGCTTGAAGCAAAACATCCCAAGCGTAATATGAGAGGATTGATTGCTGTTTGATGACGCTGAGATTCACTAGGAGTGAAACCGATCCAAACCATTACCTGAAGGTTGTGGATGATAGACCTCTCATACCGGCACCTTATATGGACGAACTATTTCTGACGGGTGCAGATCCTCTCATTTGCAGAAGTAAGAGGGAGTTGGATTTCGGATATATGTTTTAGCATGATGAGCTCATATTTAGTTGAGCCTCACTAGATTGGTGCCAAGAATCTTCTAAGATATCTTCGGGGCACAATACATTGCCGGAAATATGAAAACTGCATGACTATTCGAATGCTGACTGGGCAAGCAGTGTGGAGGATCACTAGAGCACTTTTCAGTGCTGGTTCTCTTTGGATTCTGCTTCGATATCATGGATGAGCAGGAAATAGAAGTTGGTTGTTATAAGTACCGCTGAGACCGAATACATAACTACGAGTATGACCTCATATGAAGTTGCATGGTTGTGGAAACTCTTCAGTGAGTACACATGATGAATACCACTGTGATTCTCTATGACAACCAGAGGTGGGATTCGATTATTGAGGAATCCTGTATTCAATGATTGCTCCAGTAGATAGACATCACATACTGCCTTATCTGGGATATGGTAAGTTGATGAGCAAGGAGGCTCCATCGCATTGAGATGATGTACAAGTCGCTACACTTTGTCAGAGCCCCGGGGAAAGATCAAATTTGTGATTTTCCCGATCGACTTGGAGTCGTCGAGAGACCCTTGTAAAAGGGTCCTGCATGTTGCATACATTGAGCTCTGGGAGCTTTGGGGCTTGCGGTTCTTACTGGAGCAACATATGACCACAGGGTGACTCACCCTCCCCTGGTGGTGCGCACTGTGAACAAGATGATTCGCTCTCTTGTGGAACAAGATGATTCGCTCTCTTGTGGGACAGGATGATTCACTCTCCTGTGTAGCAGGATGATTAATTCTTCTGTGAGGTCTGGATGATGTGTTCTCCATGACGATTGTGTAGCAAGATGATTAGTTCTCCTGTGAGGTTTAGATGATCTGTTCTCCATGACGATTGTGTAGCAGGATGATTAGTTCTCTTGTGAGGTCTGGATGATGTGTTCTCCTGTGAGGTCTGGATGATGTGTTCTCCATGATGATTATGTAGTAGGATGATTAGCTCTCCTGTGAGGCCTGGATGATGTGTTCTCCATGGCGATTGTGTAGCAGGATGATTAGTTCTCCTGTGAGGACATGATTGATTAAGTTCTCCTGTTGAGGCATCCTACCCATGCAGTCTGGAACTCATGGGAAGTACCTCTCATCTGATCAATGAGCAGGGAAATGAGGATAGGTACCGATGGACGCATCGCTGTATCTACCGTACTCCCTATGCTAGGATGACCTTCATTGATCTGGGATCAATGATACTGGTCTGGGACCAGTGGTAGGAGTTGTACCTACTATGACGCTGACTTCAGGTCGATTGAGACTAGTCTGGGACCAGTGGTAGGAGTTGTACCTACTATGACGCTGACTTCAGGTCGGTTGAGACTAGTCTGGGACCAGTGGTACATACTCTGAGACTGACTTAGGGTCAGTGGAGGACTGGTCTGGGACCGGTGGTAGGAGTTGTACCTACTATGATGCTAACTTTGGGTCGGTTGACACTGGTCTGGGACCAGTGGTACATACTCTGAGACTGACTTAGGGTCAGTGTAAGACTGGTCTGGGACCAGTGAGAGTGGTACATGCTATGACGCTGACTTCGGGTCGATTGAGACTAGTCTGGGACCAGTGGTACACTCTCTGAGACTGATGATACTGGTCTGGGACCAGTAATAGGAGTGGTACCCACTATGACGCTAACTTTGGGTCGGTTGAGACTAGTTGGGACCAGTGGTACGCACTTTGAGATTGACTTCGGGTTAGTGGAGAATGGTATGAGACATTCTCGATCAATTCTTCTTCATAGTTCAGCAGAGCTAAGTTGAGCAGAGCAGAGCCAACAGAGCAGAGCCAGCAGCGCTGAGCAGAGCCAACAGAGCTAGCAAAACTGAGCAGAGTTGGACAGAGCAGTGCAAGGCACTGATGGCAGAGATAGTACAATTGGACATATGGATTAGCGGACGGAGTTCTCCCTAGTTGAGAGGGAGTGTTAAAATTGGCAACTAGGGCCAAACTCCATGTGGGTTAGCTTATTTATGGCAGCTGATATTTTTATTGGATCCCTCTCGTCGAGAGGTGTAGGATTGATCTAAAGATCATCTGATTCCGATAAGTATTTATGGAGATATGAATTTATTTTGATTATGGAATTATTATCAAGCCGACTAGCAATTTGAGTAGGCTCAGAAGCCCAATTGACATGCCTATTCATCATCTACGTTTTAGTATAAATTAGTAAGGACTCGAAGTCATTTTAACACACATTCTTTAGGTGATCTCCTCTCCACGTCTTGGGTTTTTGGAGAAGGAGAGATACTAAAGAGTATGATGCCCTAGCTACCATACGATGCCCTAATCCATTAGCAATGGGAAGCAACTATACGCACAACAATGTGATGCCCTAGATGCAGTTATACACAGTCATGAAAAGGAACTGCTGTCAAGGCATGGAGCCACAGTTAGAGGAGATCTGGCCGCAGTAATGGAGCAGCCCTAAAACGCAGTCAAGGGAGACATTGATACGCTGTCCTAGAAGCCTTCATACGCTGCCTGTAGCAGCCTAAACGCAGACCTGTTCACGCAGTCAATGGAGGAAGAAGAAGCTGCAGTCATGTCAAGGAGATCTGGTCGCAGTTAAAAGGATACCTGTAGCTGCCAAGCCAATACACAGTGTGAAGGTTTACGCAGACCTATACGCTGTCATAAATAAGTTCTAATCACTGTACAGAACAACCCCAGCCCTAGTCTAAGGCTTTCATGAAACAAGGGTTTGAATGTTGTGCAGCCTAACATTGTCATGGTGAGGACCTATGGAATGCTATACATGAGAATATATATGCAGCAACAAGGATAGGTCTGAGGATCAAGTTGCTGTCATAATATTGGATCGCTGTAGGTGACAGCATGAAAATAGAAGGATAGTTTAAGATGGGTCTGCTGGAAGGTATCTGGAACTATAGCCTAGCTGCTTTGCTAGGCTGCAAGCCATAGCAAGCAGCTAAGGTTGATCTACTTATTGCTGCATAAATAAGGCTGCATGATAGAAGATGTAGCATAATGGGCAACATGATAGATGAAATCATGGGTAGCATGATGCAAGAGATCATGGGCAGCATGATAGATGAGATCATGGGTAGCATGATGCAAGAGACCATGGGCAACATGATAGATGAGATCATGGGCAACATGATGCATGGACAACATGATGTATGGGCAACATAGTAATCATAAGCAGCATGATGATGCATGATGGTGGTACTCGGTAAAGTGTAGCAAATGGACGAGATGCAGCACTATGATAGGTGAAGAAGTCACCCTAGAGAATCAGTTGAAGCAATATGTCTTCGACTGATCTCTGTAGATATCAAAAATCAAAGTGTCGACTTCTATTGTAAATATACTATCTCTCTCACTTTCTCTGCTGAAATTTGAAGAACATAAAAGAAGAATTGATCAAGGGTTTCCCCACATTGTGGGGTTTGTCCTTGGCTAGCGCCACATCTTGTGTCCTCTTGTCTTGGCTTGTCTTCTGCGATTTATATTTATGTTCTATCTGCAGTTTACTTTAATGCTGATGTGATTGCTAACTATGAAAATTTAAATAAATTGCTCTAGCCTAGAACATATCTAAAATTAACAATGTACCATCTATATAAATTGTTGGTGATGTCACCTACAAGTGAAGATAATGCATCTAACAAGCAAAGGATAAAAGATTGAGTGCACTTTAATATGAATGAAGTGGATGTAGATTTTCCTTGAAATCCTACAACTGCTTGAATGAACAAAGCTGAAACTAATTCATTGCACCAAGACACAGGATTTCTCTACAATGAATAAACAACGGAAATAAAAGAATACACAAAGATAAAGAAACAGAGTCACATACAATCCAACACAAAATTTTTCTAGGGAATCCAACTGGGAAAACCCTCCGCTAGCTGTAGAATTTTATTGACAGAATTGAGCAATATAGAAACCAACGTCTGCTCTCTATTTCCTTGCATTGTTCAGGTTCCTATTTCCTAGCGCTGGAAAAACCCTATTATTTAGGAATTAATTCCTAAATATTAGTGCACTTCTGCAAGAAATTATCTCTGTTACAAGCTGCGTATAGGTCTCTCCTTGTACGCTCTTCCTAGCGACCAACTTTCACAGCTTAAACAATAATGTACAATGATGTGCCTTCGTCTTCCTTATAAGCTTTTCGATCATGCTAAATCTGGCAAGTTAATTTTGGAATAGGAGTTGAGTTCGACTTGCTAATTGAGTCGAATTGTCTCTTCAACTCTTCTTGCCTCAAATAGAATTTGAAGCTCTCTAATTCGTCCCTTTCCAAATATAACTCGCACTTGGAGGCAAACATAATTAAGCCTTCAACTCCTATGCATGAGTTAACAGCTTCATTACTCGTCCTAATTTGTAGGAACTCGTGCATGCTAAGGAAGAATTGAGCGAGGTCTTTCTTGACTAAGGCACAAGTCAAGAAGACCTTTCTTGCTACTATTTTCAACACTCCCTCTTAGTGAGGAAGGGATTTTGTACAACTCCCAACTTATCTTTGAAATGAACAAAGCTACTTCTTGCCAATGCCTTGGTCAAGATATCTGATGTCTGCCCCTCTGTTGGAATGTACGGTAGCTTCACTATCCCTTTTTGCACACAATCTTTGAGATGATGATACCTTATCTCGATATGCTTTGAGCAATCATAAAACAATGGGTTCTCAAAGAGATTGATGTAACTCTGATTATCATAGTGTATCACAGTAGACTCCAGCCTTTGTCTGAAAAGTCCCACAAGCAACTTTCTTATCCAAAGAGCCTCGCAAGCTACCAAACTGGCAGCCATGTACTCGACCTCTGCTAAATTGAGTGCAACTGATATTTGCTTCCTGCTATACTAGGAAAGAACTGCTGACCCAATGCTGAAGACGCCACCAGAAGTACTCTTTCGATCTGTGGAGCACTCTACCCAATTTGCATCTGTGAAGCTCTCAAGCTTCACTCCATCAACTTGTTTGTACCACAATCCATAGTCTGTTGTGCCTTTGAGATACCTCAAAACATGCTTCGCAACAACCCAGTGAACTTTGGTCGGTTCCATCATGAACTGATTCAGCTGGTTGATTGCAAAACAAATACCAGGTTGTGTGTTGACCAAGTACATCAACTACCCGTGGAGCTGCCTGTATACTGTAGCATCCACTCACCCTGCTCTGCTAGCATCCACCTTCCTCTAGTTTGTGACTAGAGGTGTGGCCATGGGCTTGCAATCTTGCATATGAAATCTCCAGAGAATCTCTATAGTGTACTTCCCTTGTCCCATGAAGATCACACCATCACCCTGCCAAACATCCAAGCCAAGGGAATAGTGCATAAGCCTCATATCCTTCATCTCAAACTCCCTTGCAAGGTCCTCCTTGCAGTTTTGAATCAAGTTGTCTGCTCCAGTCAATATAAGGTCATCAACATAGAGCACTAGAATGAGCGAAATCCCTCCAACCGTGATGTAGTACAGGTTGGCATCCACCTCACTCTTAGCGAAGCCCAATAATCCTTGAAGGAAGCTGTCAATACGAGTGTACCATGCTCTCGGAGCTTGCTTGAGTTCATAAAGAGCTCCTTTAGCCTGCACACATGTGTGTCTCTGTTGAACTGCGCAAACTCCTTTGGCTGCTCCATATAAATATTCTCCTCAACCACTGTGTTGAGGAATGTTGTCTTCACGTCCATTTGGTGGATCTTCCACCCCATTTGAGCTGCAAGTGCCAGAAATTAGAATAGTCCTTATGGATGAATATCATGCTACTGGGGCAAAGGTATCATCATAGTCTACGCCCTTAATTTGTGAGAAGCCCTTAGCCACAAACTTGGGCTTGTACTTCTCCACACTCCCATTTGCTCCATGCTTCACCTTATATACCCAGCGTGAGCCAACTATTGATTTGCCCCCAGGTCATGGCACAATCTCCCAACATCGTTCTTCATGATGAACGAATATTCCTCCACCATTGCATCCTTCCAAACTTGCTGAGAAGTTGCCTCCTTATAACTAGAAGGCTCAATGTCCTCCACCTCTATCATCAGCGCCATATATCATGTGAACTTCTGTGGCTGCTTGCTCTGCTTGAACATGGTGTTAGGAGCTTCAACTTGCTCTTGGGCCTCTTGAATCAACTTCTCGACCCACTTGTCTTTCTTCCTTCCTGTGCTAGGAGTCTCTAACTGAGTGGATGCCTACTCTTGTCCTGGTCTGTTCCCCTCATCATCCTACTATGCATCTTGCTATGCGGGCCTCTTGTCACCTGACTGAGACTCAATCTGTGATCTTGGCTGAGGCTCCTCCTTAGGAAGGAGTAGCTCCTCCATCCTAGATATTCTAATCTGCGCTCACTCTAAGTACTCCCTTAGATCTATGGACTCCTCAAACCTCACATCATGCCTGAGAACTGTCTTCTTGAGTCCTGGAAGATACACCCTGTATGCTTGTGCTATCTCATTTTATCCCACGAAAATACCCTTCTCTGCTGTGGGCTCCAACTTCTTTCTGCTATCTTTGGACACATGGTAGTAAAAATTTGTGCAGAAGATACGAAAGTGTGAAACATCAGGCTTCTTGCCTGTGAAAGCCTCCTCTGGTGTAACTCGTCCAAGAACCTTGTGTGGACCCTTGTTCTATAGGAATACTGCAGCGTTGCATGCGAGGCCCACAAGAACATAGGCAGTCCCTGATCATGCAACATGGCCTTGGCCGCTCCAACAATACTGCGGTTCTTCCTCTCAGCCACCCCATTCTGCTGAGGGTTATGGTGTGCTATCTACTCTCTACTGTTAGTTTTTGTAGCATCAAAGGTGTTCTAGTCTCAAAATTTTGTGGAGGGGCTAAAACACATGAGTTCTCCATAACCTTGAAATTTTTGATGGAAATTCCACCTAAAAGTGTCTCAATTAGATTATTAGCCTATTTTTAATTATTTCCTACGTCTAATGTTAGGAAAATGGGTTAATTAATCAAAATTAATTGAGGTAAGGTGTGAATCATGTAGAAACTCACACGGATCGACTCTGATATGATCTTGGCCCTTAATTAAGTTTTAATCTTGGCCGTTGGAGGTCTAATAGAAGATTATAAGAAGAAGTTGATGGGTAGATGGAGAACACATTTGTGGAGTTCGATTTCCTTGGAGAGTTTGCTTTTTCTAGAGAGTCAGCAGTTTCCAGAAGAGTTTGAGGTTCAAATGGAAGCAGAGACAGTGAGTGGCAAGGACAGTGAGCCAGGGAAAGTTTTCCAGATCCGGTGAAGTGCATTGTAGAGAGGTAGAAAGAGCCACAGTGAGGTTGACGTAGGTGTTGCGCAGAAGCCTCTAGAGGCAATTTACTTTTGCTGGAGAGAAGTTGGATTTCAGTTCCAGAGGTCGGAAAAGTGTTCCAGAAAGATGGAGAGACAATTTCTCAGCCAGTGGTAGACAAGACGACTACATGAGCAGTTGATTTAGGTAGAGTTTGGAAGGAACTGCGTAAGGGTGATGCAGACCTGCGCAAAGGCTGTTTGGACGACTCACTTAGAGCTGCAGTCAGAGCTCAGATTGCTAGTGGGGTTGAGGAAAATTCCTCACAATATTTTTGCCAGTAATTTCTCTATAGGATTGCCAATTTTCGGCAATTTTCAATATTTGGAGTAATAAATAAATTGTTAAATTAATTAACAATTAGAAGAATATTTTGCAGTTGTTGCAATATAAATTTAGTAGGGAAATTTTCACTTGGTATCAGAGTGTGATTGCTCAGATGGGGAAGCTCAGAGGTGGAAGAAGAAAATTTTGCTGTTCCAAGGGAGCAACAGGCCAAAATTTTTAGGGGCTGCGCAGTGCCTAGCCAGACAATACAAATTGCTAGGCAAGGGTTCGATTTTTCCTGTTGTATTCGTAGGAAAATTCGATTTGTCCATAAAAGCAATTCTAGCAGGCAGAGGGAGCAACAACAACTTAGATTTTTGCTAAGCAGATATTTTCGTTTGGACACAGAGGGTTTTGCAGCAGATTCCTAGAGCAAAATCCGTGTTGGGTGGAAAGAGAAATAACACACACAGAGAGAAAATTTCTCTCAAGGGATCTTGAGTTTTAGAGATCTAAATTTTCCAGTTACAGATTGGTAGTAGCCGTGAGCAATTTTTCTCACTCCAGCAGGCAGTGCGAATAGTATATCTAGCAGCCGAGCAGAGGGAGATTTTAGACCAAATTCGTGATGGCCACAATTGGGCTTGGAGATCAGGATAGGTTGGAGGGAGCCTCCAACTATGTCATCTGGAAGGCCAAAATGTCCTTCCTATTAGATGAGTATGGCCTGAAGACCTTTGTAGATAATGTGGTGGCAACACCCTAGGATGTCGATAAGCTCAAGGAGTACAAAAAAGAGATGGCGAAGGCGAAGCAAATGATCTTGGATGGAGTTTGAGATCATATAGTCTCACTGTTCACATATATCCGGCAAGAATACTGCCAAGGAGATGTGGCATGGTCTTTCCCAGCTATATCAGAGTTCTTCTGAGCAACGTAATATGTTTCTCTGGGAGAAGCTGAGAAGCGTTAGGATGAAGAAGGGTGAAGGCATAGATCCCTTCCTCACCAAGTTTCAAGGGGTTAGAGATCAGCTTGCAGTCTTTGGGGAGGTACCCCGACCCATAGATCTTGTACGATTGGCACTGAACAATGTCTTAGAGGATTGGCAAGTGTTTGTCCAAAGTATCTTTGGTAGAGACACATTGCCTGGATGGGATAGGATGTGGTTTGATCTACAACAGGGGGAGTTGAGGTGGGATCTAGTAAAGAGCACCATCAATGGAAGCAGTAGCAAGGCTGTGAAAGGTGAGAAGGAAGAGGAGAATGTGGCCCTTGCATCAAAGGGTTCCAGTCAGGGACAGGGGGAAAAGAAGAAGGATTTGTTAAAGGTCAAGTGCTTAAGGTGTGGCAAGCTTGGCCACTAGAGTACGTGTTGAATTTCCACGAACTTGGTTCTAGGTTAGTCTTAAATCATTGACGCTACCAAACCAAGAATCTCAAACATACACTACTTTGCACAGCTGAAATATAAAGCAGTAGATCACATATGCACAAATATACACACTTTTTAACAAAATTGTACAATCACCAATCTTCGTTATATTAAACCAAATCTAAATAATACAACAACCTATGGTATACAAGATACAATGACAAATGTTATTGCAACTTCTATGTCGTATCTTGTCCTGCTGGTCCTTCGCTCCCATACTACTCACTAGGTGCCACCTAACACTGCTGCAAGTCACTTCTGTAGCATGTACACGGGCTGATCCAATCTACTCTCTAGGTAGGACTAATTCCCGAGCTCCAAACTGCCAGGCTAGTAGTCACCTTTGTCCATCAAGGCGCTGCACTTCGACACCAAACTTCACCCAATCTTCAGCTTCTCTTCGTTACTTCAAGATAACTCGTCTAGGGCCACTTTGGGCTATGAACACGCTGCCCTCCACTAGACCAATGATGCCCAATACTACGCTGCTGATTCTGCTCCTAGGATGGACTCTTCACCACCAGGAAGGTCCTCCACATGGCACCAATAGGGTACTCCAATAGATGATCCAAAACTAATACAAAAACATGGATCCAACACATATACAAAGCTGCTGCAATACTGTTGTATTGTTGTACCTGGTTAGGGCAAGTGCATGCTGCAACAACCCTTCATAAACCCACGAAACAACCTCCAAATAACTGTGGCCTAGTCAAGGTAAGGTGCTTCCTCTATGTGCTGCTGTTCTGGGCATATGACAACCCTTCAAGCCTCCACACAGCCTTGTTTTGGAGTGGCTAGGCTTGCGGCCTACCACAGGTCTCTGCAGCACCATAACAACCCTTCAAAACAATCATCCTTTACCTCTTTCTGCCCACAAATAGTCTGCAAACAACCCCTTGAAGCTTTGGCCCTCTAGCAAGGGTACTAGGCCCTCCTTCCAACTCTTGGATCCCTGAACCAGGCCTAAATTGGCCTCTCCTCCTTCGCTATCCTGCCTTTCTTATTTGCATCCCAAAACAGAGATATTCCCCTCTCTTCTACGAGCTTCTCTCTTGTGTGTGTTGCACAAATGGATGACTAAAGGAATGCTCTCCACCTTCTATTTATACACTAAATGAAGGGCTTCACGAATTGATGAAGAGACATGTCTTTTGGACGAATTCACTTCAAGCCTACATGACTTGACTGTCCATAATTGTTTGTCAACTTCAAAAATTCATAACTTTGTTTCTAGAGCTCTGATTTGAGTGATCTTTGGAGTGTTGGAATTGACACGCCAAGCCCTATTACCTCAAATTTTCTCATGCTCAAATTCGTCATGGTTTTTGCCCAAATTCGTCATGGTTTTTGCTCAAATCCTGATGGGTGCAAAACCCCTACCTTGGGTTCCAAGCCCACAAGTGACCCTTGTGGTGTTTTGCCCTCCATTTGCCCTCCAAACCCTGAACCCTAGGGCTTGGAGTACCTCCAAAGCTACACAAATCAACACTCCCTCTTAGCGAGGGAGGTACTTCTAAGACTAGGAAGTAACCCATCATCATCGTCACTGCTCGCAACAGTTGCCCAACAACTGGCGCTCACAATCGCAACAATCCCTGTTCGATGAACTACGCCTTTCTCGGAAGTGTCGCCGTCACTGGAAGCATCTTCCTTCTTCTTCTTCTCCTGTATCGCTTTCCAATCTCTCCATGATTCCTTTTTGGTGGTTGTAGGAGCACCCTTGCTCCCCACTGACCATGCGCTCTTCTTGGGTTGCAAAGTCTCTCTCTGAACCTGCAAGCTCACTTCGAGTCTCTAGAACTTGTAATTTCTTCTCTAGAAAGTGTACCTTCTTCTCGAGAACTTGTACCTTCTCCTCTGAAGCTTGTACCTGCACTTGCTCCTGCTTCTCTGGAACCTGCACCTGCTCCACCTGCTTTTTTCCATGATCCACAGGCTTTCCCATCAACCTGTAGAGACCATGCTCTCTAATTCCGAGTACAATCCCATCGGACTTAGAGCCTCTGGGCCTAAGTCTTGCCTTCCCATCCCGGAACAAGACCTCAAACCCCTTCCTCTCGATCATCGAGACAAAAATTATGCTATATCTAAGTCTTGGTACAAACAGTACATCCTGGACTTGCATCACACGCCTTGCCTCTATCCTGAATGGCACAACTCCCAATCCTAGGATCTCCAACTGACTCTTGTCGCCCAACACCATGTGCAACTTCGAGTCCCATTCAGCTAGAGTCTCAAAAACCTCCTGTGACCCTGTCACATGCTTCGTTGCACCACTGGCCACGTACCATCCATCCTCATTGATAGTACCCTGTGAGATATGAAAAATCATAGCAAAGTCCTCTTCCAATCTCTTGGTGAGATCATCTATCTCAGCTGAAGTGGCAACACCGACAACTTGCTTTCCTTTCTTCTTCTCGTCATCTCCCTTCTTCTTCATCGGACATCTCGACGAAAAATGACCCATCTCGCCATAGTTGAAACACTTGACTTTACTCAAGTCCTTCTTTTGCTTACCCTTCATTCGTGCTGCAAGTGCCATGTCATCATCGAAAGACTTCTTCTTTGGATGAAGATCCTTGTCTCGCAACTCTTCCTGAATGAAGTCATCCCACAACCTATCCCAGTCTGGCAGCTTCTCCCTGGCAACGATCCCTTTGATGAAGGGCTTCCATTCCTCGGTGAACCCTTTCAAGGCAATCCTTACCATATCTCCATCTGAGATAGTCACACCGATGGCAACAAGCTCATCTTTGACTTGAGACAATCTCGTCAGATATGAGGTCACGCTTTCACCCTTTATCATCTTGGTGGACTTCAACTTATCCTCCAATACCAGTACCCAGTTCTCGTTCTTATTCTAGAACAAATTCTAAAGAGCCATCCACATCTCATGTGCATTGTTCTTCCCGGACAAATGAGGTATTAAGGCATCCTTCACACCATCTAGGATGATCAATCTCACGCTCACATCCAAACCTTCATATATTTACAGGTCCTTAGGGTTGGTTGGCTTCTTGATCTCTTTCTTGGCGAACTCCTAGATCTTGTTGACTTGCAAGACCAACTTGATCCTTTCCTTCCAAGGAGTATAGTTGGACAACCCCTCCAACCTGTCCTCATACCAGAGACCTGCTTGCAACTTGGACATTGTAGATGCTCTGATACCATGTTGAATTTCCACGACCTTGGGTCTAGGTTAGAGTCTTAAAATCACTGACGCTACCAAACCAAGAATCTCAACCATAAACTACTTTGCACAACGGAAATGTAAAACAGTTAGTCACATATGCATAAATATACATAATTTTTAACAAAAATTGTACAATATTGTATAATCACCAATTTTCGTTATATTAAACCAAATTTGAATAATACAACAGTCTATGGTATACAAGATACAATGACAAATGTCGTTGTAGCTTCTATGTCGTATCTTGTCCTGCTGGTCCTTCGCTCCCGTACTGCTCACTAGCTGCCCCTTAGTCCTTCAAAGGACAACACATCGAGACTCCAGGAGGGCTACCACCTAACACTGTTGCAAGTCACTTCTGTAGCATGTACACGGGCTGATCCAATCTGCTCTCTGGGTAGGCCTAATTCTTCAGCATCAAACTTCACCCAATCTTCAGCTCGTCTAGGGCTACTTTGGGCTATCAACACGCGACCCTCCACCAGACCATTTATGCTCAATACTACGTTGTTGATTTTTCTCCTAGGATGGACTCTTCACCACCACGGAAGGTCCTCCACATGGCACCAAAAGTTTGCTCCAATAGATGATCCAAAACTGATCCAAAAATGCGAATCCAACACACATACAATATTGTTGCAATATTTCTATACTGTTGTCCCTGGTTAGGGCAAGAGCATGTTGCAACAACCCTTCATAAACCCACAAAACAACCTCCAAATAACTGAGACCTAGTCAAGGTAAGGTGCTGCCTCTACGTGTTTTTGTTCTGGGCATATGACAACCCTTCAAGCCTCCACGCAACCCTGTTTTGGAATGGTTGGCCTACCACAGGTCTCTGCAGCACCCTAACAACCCTCCAAAACAGTCATCCTTTACCTCTTTCTGCCCACAAACAGTTCGCAAACAACCCTTTGAAGCTTCGGCTCTCCAGCAAGGGTAATCGGCCCTCCTTCTAGCTCTCGGATCCCTGAACTAGGCCTAAATTGGCCCTCTCCTTCTTCGTTGTCTTGCCTTTGCTAACTACGTCCCAAAACAATGATATTCCCCTCTCTTCTACGAGCTTCACTCTTGTGTGTGTTGCACAAATGGATGACTAAATGAATGCTCTCCACCTTCTATTTATACACTAAATGAAGGGCTCCACGAATTGATGAAGAGACATGTCCCTTGGACGAATTCACTTCAAGCCTACATGACTTGACGGTCCATAATTATTTGTCAACTTCAAAAATTCATAACTTCGTTTCTAGAGCTCCGATTTGAGTGATCTTTGGAGTGTTGGAATCGGCATGCCAAGCTCTATCACCTCAAATTTTCTCATGCTCAAATTCTTCATGGTTTTGGCCCAAATCCTGATGGGTGCAAAACCCCTACCTTGGGTTCCAAGCCCACAAGTGACCCTTGTGGTTCTTTGCCCTCCAAACCCTGAACCCTAGGGCTTGGAGTACCTCTCAAATTCGTCATGGTTTTGGCCCTAATCCTGATGGGTGCAAAACCCCTACCTTGGGTTCCAAGCCCACAAGTGACCTTGTGGTTCTTTGCCCTCCAAACCCTGAACCCTAGGGCTTGGAGTACCTCCCAAGCTACTACACAAATCAACAGTACGCAATATCTTCTCAGGAAGAAGGACAAGCAAGAGAAGCAGGACTAGGCAATATTGTCCACAGAGATAGATAAATTGTCCTCTGGGCTGGAGGGGAAGGTTTTGCCATGTTCACAGCTATACCTCCAGGAGTGAGGTGCGATGACATGGAGTTGTAGAGAAAGACTCTTCCAAGAGATCAAAGTAGAGACTGAGTTTCTCTCTAGAAGGCCTAAAAACCGAGATTCTCTAGGGAAGTTGTGAAGGTGCTCTATAAGAGATAGAGACCGAGTTTCTCTAGAAGGAAAGGCAAAGGAAGGAAGAGTTAGAACTTAGAACATCAAGGTGGGTGACAAGGTTCTTGGGAGGATACTATAGTCAAGGGTCCGTGACATGGTCTTGGTACTTATCAATTGAAGATCTAGAAGAAGAAGTTTATCGGGTTTTCCTTTCAAGAGGTGAGAGGTTTTGGCCCTGGCTGGAGAAGCTTATATACTGTGTCACTTGTCTTTATTTATTTTGATAATTGCCTTGATGAAGAGAACACACTAATAAGATAACAAAGAAAGCTTCATAAGCTAAAAGGTAAAAACATATCACAAGGAATTATCAAGCAGAGATATTGTTAATATAGATTTCTCAACATGGTATCAAAGCTAAGGCGCTGAAAACAAGCAGGGGCAGTCAAAGCAAGTTGACATACATGGATATCATCATGCCTCTCTAAGGCATCTCAAATAAAAGATACTAAAGGAATGGCATCAAAGAGACACTCAAGGATCGAGTTTCAAGAAAAGCACCAAAGCAAGTCAAAGGTTATCTAAGAAAAAGATCAAAATCTACATTGAAGGATAAAACCCTAGATCAAAGAAGCAGTCTACAACAACAAAAGTTTTTGGATCCTCTAGTCCTCATCAAGTTGTCTACAAGGCAAGATAGATCACAAGACTTTAAAGATGAAGATCACATCATCTTGGAGAAAGTTGAAACCCTAGAAGCATTTTTGATCTACACTACAAGAGAAGTCGAAGTATATTGAAGGCAAGAAGGCATTGTCATCATTTTCAAGGTTATAAAGCAAGCAAGGATCCTCTCCTTGTCCTTGAAGAAGTTCATCCAAAGAAGCAACAAATCATTCTCATCAAAAGGAGCAACCTTCTCTATTGAAGAAAGACTTTTTCATTTGGAAGAAGATCATCCAAGAGGGAGCTCTAATACATCTTCTTCAACCATCATCAAAGTGATCAAGGTGAAGATTTCATCTTCACTTGTCAAGTAAGTATCTTTCATTCTTTAATCAATTTGGTAAAATGACTTCGTGTTTGCAAGGAGATCTATAAGTTGGATGGGTCATCGAAATTCCTTGCATGAAAAAGGAGGATAGACATAGTCCTCTAAGAAGGTGAAGTCATTGAACATATTAAAAGGTCTCCTCTGAATTCATGGAAAGGGATTCTTATGAAAGATCCCCTCATATAGCAATATTGGAGACATCAAAGAGATGTATATGATAAACTTGTAAGAATACTCTCTAAAGATGCGGGAAAGAAGGTCACATGACTTAGATTTGATCTACACAAAAAGTAAAGGTATCAAAGGATGAAGGATATCTTCATAAGATCTCATCTACAAGATCTAGGAAAGAAGATAATCATCATTGATCTATAATGCACTAACTAATAATCAAGGTAACAAATATCCATGGGATAAGAAAGTTACCTCATTCAACAACTTGTGGTTTCTATGCAAGATAGAAGAAGACAAGTTGAGGGCAAAAGTGTTGAAGGATCAAATAAAAGGATTCAGACACTTTGTCGAAAGGAAAGAAGAACATAGCTAAGATTCAATGCTATACAAGAAAGATTGTCCTTAGCTTAAGAAGGACAATAACAAGAAGGATAGAGAAGAAGTCCATTTCATCAAAGAAGTGGAGGAAGTTGAAAGAAGGAAGTCCAAGGAAGAGAAGCATTAGAAGCAAGAGCTCGTGACATCACCATAGGGAAACATGAAGGACCACTGGAACAAAATCTATGGTAGTCAACTTTGAAGGATATAGCTCTTGGTGACCTCATTGGAAGATCAAAGGAAGAATTCATCCAGGACAAGTCTCATCATACATCAATTTAAAAGGGAAACATCTGTTGAATAAGGATATGCGAGATGGAATCCTCATTGGAGGATTCACCAATCTAGAAAGGAAGCAAGTGTTTCATCAAGAACTCCAACTTGTGGAGTTCATGGGATGATGGTATGATGACATGAGAGATGAAGCAGATCAAGGGGTTGAAGATCTTTTCAATCAAGGAAGCTGCTAAAAGAAGCCTAGATGACCTAAAGGTAAATAAGGTATGCTTGTATTTAATGTTATAAAGTCATGTCGTATGGTTGCAGGTAACAAGGATCACTACTTCTATTTTGAGAAGCATGATCAAAATCTCCTCCTATGAAAGAATGTCGGAAGGCATGAATCACACTAGATGAAATCAACATAATATGTCCTCATATGAAGTATGAGGTGGTTGACTATGATTGAAGAACTCTGATTAGAAGCCCTTGGGAATGAAGTGTGTGAAAAGATAGGAAGAAATCATGATAATATGCAATGAAGAAAGAAGGCATTCAACATCTGAAGTCCAAGAAGATTTGACTAGAAGATCTCCCGGAAGAATGTGAAGACTCTGATGGAAGTCGGAAAAAGATAGACCCTTGACATTGAATATTTGTGGGAAATGTGTCAATTTACATATAGGATGTTGATACTTACAGGAAGATGTCATGGTGAAAGATCATCACAAAGTTAATTCTAATTTGAAGTGTTCATTGATTATTTTTGAACTAACATTTGGTTGGGTTTATGTGGGATTGTCAAAGGGAAGATCTGTGAATGACTTCCAAGCAGACCATATAGAAGGATGTAATGTCCTTCTGAGAAATATGGCATGAAAGCAGAATGACATGAAGCAAAGCCAGATGGAAAATCTGATAGATCACTTTCTGATGAGTTGAGGACATGATTGACTCATGAACAAAAGTGATGAATGATTTGTGCCCTATATATATAGAAGTTCCCAAAAGGTTGAAGACTCCTTAAAAGAAATTCATGACATCAAAGAAAGGAGTTCTTCATACAGCTGATTGTTGCTATAGGTCCCTGGTCAAGAGGGAGCATGAGAAGAAGTTTCTTACTTGGAAGAAACTCGGAAATTCCTAAGTCGAAAGCTTAGGTACATTCCTCTGTGATAGGAATGAGTACATTCCTTTAATGGAATAAAACCTCCTGGTATAAGAAGGAGCGATAGACATGTTGTTCTGTGCTTCACCTGAGAAGACAAAATGGAGGATTGTGTAATCATTTGGCATCCAATGCTCTTGTGGGATGAGATAGGGAATCCCATGAAAGAGTAGTCGTGGAGGACCGATATTCTTTTAGGGACTGGGGAGTCCAAGAAAAGAATAGTCCTTATGGAGCATATCCTGAGAGAACTCGAGTGGGGTATGTTTTGAGAGAGACAATGATGAGTATGTCTATAAATCATTGGTCTCGCCATCATCTTTCTCTGATCTAGTGGAGAGATAGAGTTCTTAGTGAAGGCCTTGGTATATAAATGCTGGTTGGTATGATGTTATACAAATGAGTTACAAATCCGAATTCTTCTTATGAGAGATTCTTCAGATTGAGAAAGTCCAAGGTACCATTATGAATGCCTCCCTAGTTAAGAAGGAGTGTTGAAAAATGTAACTAGGTTCAGTCTTCATAATGACATGTAATTATGATTTTATGTAAAGAGATGCAAATAGAAAAATGTAATTATTATGTTGACTTGCTTCATGGGTTTCATGAGCAAGGGGTTTTTGTTTTTGAGTCAAGACTCCCATTGAGAGTCTTTAGGGTCTATTCATCTAGACATAAAAGAGTCATTGTCATGTAAATGAAGTCATGTTACACTTTGTAATAGGTCAATATTGTCTATGTAAAGTATCATCCAAGAACTTGTCACCAAACCCCTTCAAAGTTCAAGCCGACCTACAAACTATGAAGAAACTGCAACTTGAAGTCAGCCTCAACTACAACAATCAAGTCGGCCTAAAGGGCAGCGAAGAAGGGTATATATAGCCCTATTCGGCCTCATTTGGAGACACACAATTCAAACAAGCATTCGATCTAATCTTGACTAGAAAAGTGCGAAGAAGAAGGCAAAAGAAAGTCGAAGAGAGGGCTAAAAAGGAGAGCGAAGAAGGAGCAACAAAAGAGAAGTGTGAAGTTTCTTCTGGGACATTATCTTTTGGGTATAGTGAAGTTTCTTCTAGGCAGTGCGAAGTTAGAGCAGTGAAATTCTTTTGGGGTAGCAAGAGAAAGACTCTTCTAAGAGATCAAAGTAGAGACCGAGTTTCTCTCTAGAAGACCTAGAGACCGAGATTCTCTAGGGAAGTTGTGAAGGTGTAGTATAAGAGATAGAGACCGAGTTTCTCTAGAAGGAAAGGCAAAGGAAGGAAGAGGCAGAACATCAAGGTGGGTGACAAGGTTCTTGGGAGGATACTATAGTCAAGGGTTCGTGTCATGGTCTTGGTACTTATCAATTGAAGATCTAGAAGAAGAATTTTATCGGGTTTTCCTCTCAAGAGGTGAGAGGTTTTGGCCCTGGCTGGAGAAGCCTATATACTGTGTCACTTGTCTTTATTTATTTTGATAATTGTCTTGATGAAGAGAACACACTAATAAGATAACAAAGAAAGGTTCATAAGCTAAAAGGTAAAAACATATCACAAGCAATTATCAAGCAGAGAAATTGTTAATATTGCATGCCCTAGATTTCTCAACAGAATCATCTATAAACTCACATGGATCGGCTCTGATATGATCTTGGCCCTTGATTAAGTTTTAATCTTGGCTGTTGGAGGTCCAACAAAAGATTATAAGAAGAAGTTGATGGGTAGATAGAGAACACACTTGTGGTGTTCGATTTCCTTGGAGAGTTCGATTTTTCCAGAGAGGCAACATTCGCCGAAAGAGTTCGAGCTTCAAAAGGAAGCAGAGACAGCGAGGTGTAGGGACAATGAGCCGGAGGAAGTTTTCCAGACCTAGTGAAGTGCATAGAGAGACAAAAAGAGCCACAGTGAGGCTTACGCAGGGGCTGTGCAGAAGCCTCTAGAGGCAATTCGATTTTACTAGAGAGAAGCTGGATTTCAGTTCCAAAGGTCGGGAAAGTGTTCCAGAAGGCCAAAGAGATAGTTTCTTAGCTAGTGGTAGACATGATGGTTACAAGAGAAGCTGATTCAGGTAGAGCGTGAAAGGAATTGTGCAAGGGTGATGCAAGCCTGCGCAAAGGCTGTTTGGATGGCTTACTTGGGGTTGCAGTCAGAGCCTGGATTGCTAGTCAGGGTGAGGAAAATTCCTCACAATATTCTTTCCATTAATTTCTTTGTAGGATTGCTAATTTTCTGCATCCATATTGTACTCAAAATTTCTCACTGCTGCATAATAATAAAAACCTTGAGCTGCCGCACCAGTTTTACCAAGTTGGGTTTCTCCGGGGGCATTTGTCCAAAAATAACTGTGTTAATTTTGTGTGTGCATGCTAGCATATTTATTAGTTTCTAGCACTATTATTTTCCGCAGTTTTATTTGTGAAGGTTGCATTGTGATTTATTCAGTATTTTTCGTAGCAAATAAATTGTTAAATTAATTAACATTTAGAAGAATAATTTCCAGTTGCTGCAATAGAATTTCGGTAGTGAAATTTTCACATCTCCTAATGCCCTCCTTCGCACACATCTCCTTGAATCTCCACCATTTTGACTCCTCACTGCCTTGATCTTCTTCCCAGTCTGGTTTTCTACCAAGGCCTTAAACTCCATGAACTTGGTTAAGACCTCATCTTTCTTCTTCATGAAAAATATCCAAGTTTTTTGAGAAAAATCATCAATTAAAGTAACATAATACCTGTGTCTCATAATAGACGGGGAAGAGAAGGGTCTACATACATCTGAATGCAAAAGCTCCAAAATCCCTTTGGCTTTGATGTCTCGGCCTTGAAAAGAAGTCTTGGTATACTTGCCAAGTGTGCACCCCTTGCACACATCATGCTGATCAAAACTGCATGCTGGTAATCTTGTGGTGATCTGCTGAAGAATCTTCAATGCCCCATGATGCAAGTGTCCCATGCGCTTGTGCCAAAGTTCCCAAATATCTCTACTCTACTCACCACCTGCCTTGCTGCTCAATGTTGTGCATGTCTCAACTTGCAACCTGTAAAGGTTTTTCACACTCACACCTATCTTCTTCACTGTTCCAGAAGCTAAGTGTTTGAGGTATGCCTTACCTCCGCTGAAGATGACATTATATCCCTTGTCCTCAAGGGTAGCTACTTAAACAATGTTTTGTTCAGTCCTGGAACATAGACGACATCTCTAAGATGGAGAGGGCTCCCAGACTCCCTCTCAAAGATGACAGTACAAACTCCCCTAGATCATCTGCTAGCTCGATTTGAAACTGCATGTCCTTCTCCTTCAACTGGCTGAAATACTCCCTATTCCCGGTCATGTGGAATGATGCTCCTGAGTCAATATACCATACACTGCTGTCTGCTGAGCTTGCCATGCAAGCAATCAATAAGAAATCTTTTTCAAACTGGGCAGAAAATGCATTTACCTCTGCTGATGCAGCTACATGATCCTTATTGGACCTCTTCTTCCACTTAGGACACTTAGTGGCATAGTGTCCAAACTCATGGCAATGGAAGCACTTGATCTTGCTTAGATCCTTCTTCTTGCCATTCTGACTCGACTCGGCCACTCTTTGGCTGTCCTTGCCCTTGGCCTTGCTACTCTTGCTTGCTAGGGCAAAGTTCTTTTCGTCCTCTGTCATCATCGATCTACCATCTTTGGTCCTTCTTCGGATCTCTTCCTGAACGCAGTTAGTCCATAGCCTTTCCCAGCTGGGAAAATTTTCTTTGCCACTTACTGCATCGTGGAAACCATATTGAGACTTGTGAAGTCCTAGTAAGGCAAAATTGACAAGGTCATGCTCAGGTACAGTGACACCCACACCACCTAGCTCATCTCAAACCTGAGTGAACTTTGTAAGATATGTGACGATGGGCTCTCTTGGTCTCATCCAGATACTCCTTAGCTTCTCCTTAAGAGCAAGCTTCCTAGTATCACTGGAACTTTGATATAGATCTAAAATAGCTTTGAACATCTCAAAGGCTGACTTCTTCTCATGGATATGAGGAACTATATGATCTTTCACCCCTTCTAAATTAATCCTCCTGTTCTTGGCATCATTCTTAGTATGCCGGGCCAACTGTTGGGGATCTTGAGGTGGCGGTATAGCGTTCTTGACAAACTCTCCTCCCCCATTATCCTCCAATACTATCATGATCCTCCCTTTCCAAGAGACAAAGTTAGAGGTTCCCTCTAAACAGTGGTCAGCTCTCAGTCCTTGGTATGCCATCCTCCCTGTCCAAGGAACTGCTCTTTACAAATCGGATCTTTGTTTTTCAAATACGTGATCACTGTGTGCTGGTCTTTATGCTGTTCCTTGCTCTGATACCATGTAGATTTTCCTTGAAATCCTGCAACTGCTTGAATGAACAAATCTGAAACTAATTCATTGCACCAAGACACGGGATTTCTCTACAATGAATAAGCAGTGGAAATAAAAGAATACACAGAGATAAAGAAACACAGTCACACACAATCCAACACAAAATTTTTCTAGGGAACCCAACTGGGAAAACCCTCTGCTAGCTGTAGAATTTTATTGACAGAATTGAGCAATATAGAATTCATTACAAGGCAATCTGTTTCACTAGAGAACAAGCTTGTTCTCACTGCTAATACTTAGCTGAAACCTGCATGCAAGAAACCGACCTCTGCTTCCTATTTCCTTGCGCTGTTCAGGCTCCTATTTCATAGTGCTGTTCAGGCTCCTATTATTTAGGAATTAATTCCTAAATATCAGCACACTTCTGCAAGGAAATTATCTCCATCACAAGCTGCATATAGGTCTCTCCTTGTACGCTCTTCCTAGCAACCAGCTTTCACACACAACTCGTTTTCAAACAATAGTGTACAATGATGTGCCTTCGTCCTCCTTATAAGCTTTTCGATCATGCTAAATCTGGCAAGTTAAATTTGGAATATGAGTTGAGTTCGACTTGCTAACTAAGTTGAATTGACTCTTCAACTCGTCCTGCCTCAAATAGAACTTGAAGCTCTCTAACTCGTCCCTTTCCAAATATAACTCACACTTGGAGACAAACAGAACTGAGCCTCCAACTCCTGCACATGAGTTAACTGCTTCATGACTCGTCCTAATTTCTAGGAACTCGTGCATGCTAAGGAAGACTGAGCGAGGTCTTTCTTGACAGTGGCACAAGTCAAGAAGACCTTTCTCACTACTATTTTCAACTGTGGATAATAGTGAGTGTAGTTCTAGATTAGTGTCACTGAAATCTAGTTTGAGGAGCAAAATTAAATTTTCATAGTTAAATGTAGATATGAAGCAAAGATGATCAATGCAGACAAAGACAAATGTTGACGAAACCATTATATGAACCATCTATATAATTGTGGGTGATGTCACCTACAGCTGAAGGTAATGTATCTAACCAGCAAAGGGTAAAAGATTGAGTGCACTCTAATGTGAATGTAGTGGATATAGTGAGTATAGTTCTAGATTAGTGTCACTGAATTCTAGTTTGAGGAGGAGCAAAGTGAAATTTTCAGAGTTAGATGTAGATATGAAGCAAGATGATTAATGCAGAGACAAAATTGAAGGCATTGCATGATTTAGCCACAGAATCATTAAAGGGGAGTGCTAGAGACAAGGGCTATTTATATAGGCATATTTGAACAAAGAAAATGTATAAAATAGGTGTTATCATTTATGAGGCGAGGATGGATGTTTCATAGAAGTTATTGATGAGTCATCATGAATATTCTTCAGTTACAAAATAATATTCTGAATCCTGATACAGTTTTTTAGGTTACAAATGATATAGGGGCATGGTCTTGAGTTTTATAAGTGCTATGTGTCAAATTAAAAGAGTCACAAAACAGTTATAAATACATGTGAAAGTAATGGGGAAATGGGTGAGTGGAGGTATCCATTTGATTTGTGTTCTGTTGGCCACCATTCTTTTACTGGAATATATCTGTTCTTTCTAGCTCTCATCTCCCTGATTTTGTTTCAGTATGTTGTATTATATGCTTGGAATGTGTTAAGTTAGACTCAGCGAGATATGATGCACCATTAAAGTTCAGATTCCCAATTGTCCTGCATCTAGGCCTTGATCATTCACAGAGGGGACTCAATCCATGTAATACTGAGGCAAGGCACATTGATCCAGCCTTTCATATGGAAAATAATGCTCATCAATATTAATGAAAATTGGGTCAGGTCCAAACTTTAGACTCGTTACCTTGCTGTATACTTTTGGAACAACTTGCAGGATCATTCAGCTCCATGTTCCTCCTCTCTGCCTTCAACATCACTGCTATGGCTGGATGAGTGTGGGCCATAAAAATCTTGCCACTCGACAGGTGAGAATCTGGCTGCCTGGCGTTCTGAGGACAACAGGAGTAAATCATAAATGGCAGAGGGACATAGATCAAATGAGGATTCAATGCAAAATCATGCATGCAGACCTAACCCTAGTTCCTTCCTGCTTTGTTGACTCCCTCTATTCCATTTCAATGGGTCAGGACTCTCAAGAAAAAGATTTGGAATATAAAACAAAGCATGTTTGATTTTAATGAATGCCAATTTTTTTGTATATAATTAATAATAATTTTATCACAGCTCTCGACTGTCCCACACCATCTCCCGCAATTCTGGATGATGATAATGAATATGGTCTCACTTGATGTATCTCTGCAGTGAGTTTCTGTTATATTTGAGCTTTAGGACTCAGGAGACACAACATGCCTGAGATCTACAAATGGTGTCAGTAGAGAGATTTATCACCTTGGCAGTTTTACAATTGTAAAATAAATTCAAACACAGAAGATTGATATTCCCATTCAAATTTAGTGTTAGTTTTTGTAAAAGCACCTAAGTATTCTGGTGATTTCCTGTTAAGGGTATTTTATTTTTATTTTTTATGATCTCTTTTATTGCTTTGTTCCTATGGTTATTTATTAAAAGTAAGGACTTCAGTTATCATGAAATGCAGCTATATGTTTACACTTCACTTTTTACATCCTGATTTAATTCTGTTGCAACTTGCAATACAGACAGGGTGTCAACAATTTATTTTCAGTTATGCTGGATTCCTTGGCGTCTTTTGGTAGTAGAGCTTGACTGATAGAGTATATATAGGCAGCTCCCAATGTTTCTCAGTAATGGCTTGTTATTCTTTTTTTTTGGGTGGTTAATCTCTGCTTAATTAATTTCCCGGATAAACCGACCAGGCACTTCCTCTCATTTCAAGGATAGTAACCAGGGTAAACAGGATTCTTTAGAAGCTCGAAACTGTCATGTCACTTACAGAAATAGAAATTGGGCGGGGAGGTCAACACTCCATGACACAACAACTCTAGGTTAGACACAATTGACAGTGGCTAGGCAGATAATGGGCTATTATGACTTATAGGCAATAGCTTCTGTGAATTATCTTGAAATCAAATTAGAATCACTGATGTTTACATGTGTACTCGATGTCCAACCTAATTCGAAAGGACCAATGGGCATTGGATGCTTGTAGTTTTGGTCACAGTCACATATCCTTTTACTCGAATCATTGTATGTATATTATTGCAAAGGATAATGGTTATTTTAAATTCCTCATGTTGGTTTTTCCTTCATAAGCTTAGTTTGTTTGAATTGGAGATATTTCAAGCTCTTTTTACAGTATTTATTTTTATTTTTTAAATTTCTGCAAAATACACATCCTGGGGAATCCCACCAGGCACTTACCCCCTTCTGAGGATGGTACCTGGGGTAAACTGGATTCTTCATGGCTTAAGATTGACTCAACATTATTCTCATTAAGAACTCAACATGTCACCTGCAGGAATTGATCCTGGGTGGAGAGGATAGCATTCCTAAAAATGCCCCAGGCTAGACACAATTGACATCCTCTTTGCAGTGTATTTCAAGTCATTGATCTTTTAACCTCCTATGCATTGACTGATTTTCCAGTGGTGTTTTTTTTTTTTGTGTGTGTGCTTTGGTGATTCTTGTTTATGCCATGTATTATGGAATTAAAATGTATTTGCTACTTAATTACTCTTTTTGTAAGAGTACAGGATCTAGAGGTTAGTTTTGTTAGTTCTATACAGCAGCTGTGCCTTTTGTTTCAATCAGATGTGTTCACTTTTGTTTTTGGAGCTATGCAAGGAACTGATTAATTATTTCGATTCAAAATCTTCTAGGAGAATGTTGCGTTTGGATGCAACTCTGACGCTTCTAGAGGCTAAGCTGAAGAGTGTAGATTGTTGTCAAGGAGTTGCAGGTCCTTCCTCCCTGCATGCACCACCAGATTTTCAATCTTCTGAAAGTGTACCACAGGCAGCAAATGGTGCTGAAGAACCCTCAAGGTTGGTCTACAGTGAAATTAATGTGCCTCTGTTATATTTTCTTGTACCTAATATTTTGTCATAACACTCTCCAAAGGGGAAGATGTTACTTTCACATTTTTCTCTTCTTTTTCCATCCCTTTGTTATCATGGTAGGCCAGGAATATTCAGAGTAGAGCTCTACAAATATTTTGTCTGTTATTCTTTACTGTGCTTCGTTCTTGGTCAATTTGAATTTAAAGTCACGAATAATGATTAAGCTCCTTTCTCTAAGGTCTGTTATTTGATTTGTTCTCCGATAGGAGATCCAGGATTTCTGACCCTGTATAATAACAGTTAACTTTCTCCTTTTGCAGTGAATCCATCCGGACTCCACCAGAAAGTTGTAAAACCTCAGAGCCAGAAAAGAACTCAACAATTTCACCTCCAAATCCTGAGCAAAACTTGCAAATGGTTGTTTGAATACTCCTTTATAATTTAGTTTCTTGTTTGCACGTGATCTTTTAGGCATTCTGTTATCCTGTTCAATGTCTTGTCAGTGCAATTCTTCAAGTGTTTCTGTAATTTTATCTTAAAAAATGGGTTGCAGCAAATGCCAATATTTTTTCCTTGTGATAATGTCTGGAAAACCACACAAGTATGCAGACAATAAATGGGAGCCAATATAAGAGTAAGAATGATATACTTGATTCACGTTCAATATGGTTTGGATGTCATACATACGAGGAAGACAATGTCCTGTACCAAAATTCCCCACAACTACTCTGTTGATTAAACTTCAATATAATCTAACCCAATCTAACTTTATTTAAGAAAAAGGACTAACTTACCTTAAGTTGCTTTATTACAATGTGTTATGTGACTTCAAATCACATGACCATTAATACCTTAACTCTAGCAAGCCCCCTTAATGGTCATATCGAGAACAAAATTTTGTTTCAGAATGAAAATTAATCTTGACCAAATCTATCAAAGATGTCTACAACCTGCCTCTCAAATGCACTCCAAAAATTGGATTTTGATGTTGTCATCAAATGAGCAGAAATTCTAATCACGTGACTTGTGACTATTGAGAATTATAGCTTGGTTAGGAATTCCTGCACATGTTTGTTATGAACATGCAAGTAGTTTGAGATATTTTCAAAAAGTATGTTCAAAAAGTAATTCTATTTGTAGTTCATTTCAGTAAAGCAAAGTGAAAGTCTTATATTTAACTGTCGAGTCTAAAATTTTATCTCACGTATGATTTAGACTAGGAGAAATTTTAAAATAGATTCTTTGCGAAAACTATAAAGACAATGCAAGGTAGACGCTTTCAACACACACACACTTGAGCAATTGAGCAAACTATATATATAGAGAGTGTAGGCAGCGAGGGAAGAGGCATTCCTGGGTAGCACACAGTTTGAGGCGGTACTCAGTACAGTTGTACAAGAAGATCCATACAGACTGTACAGCCTGTCCTGCAGGTCATATAACAGTTTTCTGCTGGCTGTTTTTGGTATCCATGCAGTGCTGTTTTTTGGGCAGTCTGTGGAGGTTTTCTTGTAAATATTTTCAAAAGAATGAAAAGTTGATTTTAAATAGTAAGTACCTGTGTATGTGTGAAATTAATTTTAGGCTTCCACTAAATTAATTCTTAGCTATTGTGTGATCAATGTGATGGTTTGAAATTTAATTTCAGCTTAAAATGAATTCAACAATCTATTTGTTTGATTGAAATCATAAGGACATTAGTTGCCTAGGGCTTGAAATTCTAACATGGTATCAGAGTTTGATATTTGATTGACATTATTAGGGATTTGCTTTAGTAAATCTATTGCAGGGAAGAAGGACCAACAATAAGAGAATTTCAAAGTTTTTATTCTTATTCTTATTATTATTATTTTTGTATTTGAGAGTTTGTGCAATAGATCTTAGAGAAGGCAGTAGCAGGCCTCCAGTTTGAGGACAGATTGGATGGCACCTTAAACTTTGTGGCATGGAAAGTGAGGGTTACACTCTTACTAAAAGAGCATTATCTCTGGGATATTGTCAAGGATGCTGTGACTTCGGCTACAGATTCGTAGGACTTGGCAGCTTACAGCAAAATGGAAGTAAGGCCAAGCGAATGATCTTGGATGCCATAAAGGATCACTGGATCTCTGATGTATCCAAGAAGAATATGACGAAGGAGATGTTTGGTGCCCTAGTTAGTGTTTATAAAGTCAGAATATAAACAGGAGGATGATTGCGGAACAAACTTTGATCCATAGAGATGAATGGATCGGGCACAATAACGAAGTACCTTATGAAGATCGCACAGATTGGTGATCAGTTTGCAGTAGTCAGGGTGAAGGTTTCAGATTCAGATCTAGTGAACATGGTATTGAAATGCTTCCTAGCATCATGGGAATGATTTCTCAAAGATATTTGCAAGTGTGAAAACTTTCTTGACTTTGAGGGGCTTTGGTATAATTGTATCCAAGAGGAGACTCGGATGGAGTCAAGGGCCAACAAGAAGGGTGGTGATGACCTAGCTCTATTTGGTTAGTCAAATAAGGGTAGAGTTTAAGGGCCTAGCAAGGGTAAAGGAAAGAGTGAAAAGTCAACTTCATAGCAAGGAAAGAAGGATTTAGTAAAATCAAGTGCTTCTTTTGTCATAAGCATGGCCATTATGCGTCAGTGTCTAGAGAAGAAGAAGGGTAAAATGAAGTAGTAACACAAATAGGTAGTAGTCTCTACAAAAACTAAGATGAGCAAGTTTGCTTCCAAGTTTGATAATGATTTCTCGGTGACATTGTACCTTTTTACTAGCATGACTACGAGGGATGCATCTTATGTGGACAATGGGGCATCTCGACATAGGACATTAGCCTGGAAATTATTTTCTAGTTTGAAGAATTAGGACTGGAAGTATAGTTTGAGTTTGGTGATGATGCCAAGTACCTAGTAGTAGGAGTTGGTAAAATTCCCTTTCAGCTCAAGTCGGGTAATTCTTTAGATTTTGACCATGTCTTGTTTGTTCTAGGTCCCAGGAAGAATTTACTTTCAGTTTCAGTCATGGATATAAGGGCTTTGGAATAAATTTGAAGAACCATCAAGTCTTCATTAGGTCGAAGGGTTCTCTCTTAGATACAACCATAGTCATTGCATCTGTTGAACTTTAAGGATATAATTCAAACTTCAACGCATTTAATCATTAACTGCACAAATTTGATAACAAAAATCATTTTTATATGCAATAGTTACTTTGGAAATATGCTTACAATATATAGTTGCTGCATTGTTGATTGTGCAGTACACTGTTGGATGATTTTCACTACGAAGATGCCTCTACACACTAGTTTGTGTGCATATCTGGGTCACAAATCAGGGTGTTGAGTGAGGTGGGAGAGTTTGTGTGGTGGATGGGGGTTGGGGCCCCTAAGGTCAACCTATATCAAATTGATGGGGATGCAAACTGATTGCGCCAAACGAAATGGTTGGTATCAAATGTCTTTGTAGGAGAGCTTAGGGTTTGATGATTGATTTGTAATTTTAATTATATATTAATGTAAGTCAAGTTTGTTGTTGTTGTCATTGTTGATTTTTTTAACCCGAACTGAAAATATATTTATATTTCATAAAATCTGTGTTGGGGGGCACAACTATACAACCTTTACAAATATTTTCTGTTGGTCCATATTGATCAACATTGTACTATTGTAGTAAGAAGCAAAATTCTAAACCATGATCCGAAACTATGCCCTACGGTAGGCACAGGTGCGTTACAATGTTCTAAAAATTCTAGGTTGTAGATCCTCCAGAAAAGACCAACTAAAAACTGACACTTACAAAACATGGTTTGTAGGCAGGCTTAAGGAACTAGGGTTAAGCTTAGAACCCCATCCACTTTAAGGTTTCCTTTTGCTAGATGGACCCCCTCATTCATGAGGAGGTCCACCTTCTTGTTGTTGTATCTATGGACATGAATAAATGATTTGGAGTGAAAGCTTCCTAACATATGATAGATCATTTTCACAATAGCTTGGAGTTTGATGTTAGATGGAGGAGAGCCGTTGATAAGGTGGTGCAAAACAATGGTAGAGTCACCAATGATAATGAGATATTGAATATTTCTCTTCATAGCCATAGAGAGACCTTGCAAAAGTGTGTAGGATTCTACTTGGTTGTTTGTGGCGATTCCTAAACCCTAAGAAGGCATATACCCATTGATCCTTGGGGTGATAGATCCTCCCCCCCGCTCTTGCCACCCCTTAAGGTAAGTCAAGTTATATTGTTATATTTATACATTATAAATGGTATTTAATATATTTAATGAATTTGATAAGTAATATAGATACTATTTTTATATAGATTGAATCTTTATATATTAAAAATATGAATTATTTAAAATCATAATAATTTTATGTGTTTATATATGTTCAAACTTAATGGTGAATTTTATCAAAGATATTAATATGACAAATTTTATTGAATTTCATTGTTGTTGAATTCAACATGAACATGAACCAAGTGACTTGGGATACAACTCACATAATAGGTGTTAGAGAAGGAAATTTGTATAGTTTGCAGGGTGAACTTGTTCGGGCTTTGGTGTGCATAACAATGACAACTTGTGAGAATTGTGGCACAAGAGAATGGGGTACTTGCATCACAGGGCGTTTCCTATTTTGAGGGAGATAGTCATGGGTATTCTAAAGTTCAGTGATGAGCAACATGGTGTATGTAGAGGGTGCATGCTTGGAAAGCATGCGAAGGTTGCTTGCATAGGTCTAAGGGGATTCAACACCTCCTACATTTGGATGTTGGTGGATTGATGCCAACAATGTCAATGAGAGGTAGTACATATTCTGTTTTCTTTATTTATGATTCGTCTTGCAAGGCTTAGGTCTACTTCTTGAAGACTAAGGATGAGTTCTTTAGTAGGTTTTAGGAGTTCAAAGCTCTTGTTCAAAACCACATAGGGAAGAATATCAGAGTCTTGAGTTTGAACAATGGGGGAGAGTATACCTCCAAGGACTTTGAGGGCTTTTGCAAGAAAGTAGGAATCAAGAAAGAGGTGACAGTTCCGTACAACCCACAACAAAACGGGGTTGCAGGCGAAATAATCAATTCATCATAAGGCTTGCTAAGGCCATGATACATGACCAAGGCTAGCCGGTGTTTCTTTGGGTTGTGGCATTCCATACAATAGTCTATATCAAGAACTAGTCTCCTCACGAGATCTTGGAGGACATGACACTGTAGGAAGTATTCATTGGTATGAAGCCAGAGGTTAGTCATTTTTGCATCTTTGGTTGTCTAGTTTATATCCATGTACTAGTAGAGAAGAAGACTAAGTTGAAGCCCTCTAGCAAAAGGATTTGTTTGCGAGTTATAATGAGATTTCAAAGGCTTTTAGGGTCTATTTCAAAGGAGAGGAAGATAATAATGAGCTAGGATGTAAAGTTTGAAGAAGACTTTGCAACTAAGAAACCCCATGAGCCTATTCCAGTGACTAAGGATGAGGAGTAGGAAGCTTTGAAGGTTGAGCTAGGTTCCCTAGTGATATCTAGGGAAGTACAATAGCCTTTAGTTGAAGAGGGAAAAACATGAACCCCTTCTATTCGGAGACATTGATGGTTAAATCAGACATTAAGGGATGCTCAGGAGCATGTTGAGACTCCTAGGAGCACTTTTAGAATGAGTAGGCCTTTGATTAACTTTTCAAACTAAATGGCATTGATGAGCGACATTCTAGATTTTGAGCCTATTGTTGATGTTATTAGCTCAGACAGGTGCTTTTGCACAGGCTTGGTGTCTTAGCATGTAGAAGATGTCACATTGCCTCTTTCGGTGCTTATTTGAGAGGAGCAAGTGTTATTATGATTTTTTTCCTAAGTTCAATTTAGGAAAAATAAATAAATTAATTCAATTCATTAATGTTGGCTATTAGGCTAAGTTTTTAAGGATATATAATTTAATTATTGAAGTGTTTTAAATCTAATCTCTATCATTGATATAAGTATTGGAATTCAGTAGCCATGGTCGATATTTTCATCAAGAAACAAAAAGAAAATTTAAATTTGAATTTATGCCTCCACAAGTGTCAAGTCGACACTCTCCTAGATCAAGTTGACCTACCCAAGGGACACGTCTATTCGTATGGATGAACAACTTTTTATTGAGCCTATTCGCTCTCCTTCAAGGCAGATTTCACATCATCTGATCTGAGGCATTTGCGAGCTATCGAAGGCAAAATTTCTCTATGGAAAGATACGAGTTCTGTGGCACATTCTTTTGTGGTATGCAAACTTCTTTGTGGCACATTCCTCCGTGGTATGCGAGCTTCTCTGTGGCACATTCTTCTATGGTGTGCGAGCTTCTTTATGGCACATTCCTCTGTGGTATGTGAGCTTGTTTGTGGTGCATTCTTCTGTGGTATGTGAGCTTCTCTATGGCACATTCCTTTGTGGCCTGCGACAGTGAAGCACGACCCTTGTAAGACTCTTGAAGACTCGTGAGTCTTCATGAGTCGAATGCCAAAACGAGTCTAGAGGCCAAGCCCCTCTTATAAGACTCGGACCCTCCAAGACTCGTCCAAATTCTTCAAGACCCGTGATCCGTATAAGACCCTCATTAGATCCTTATCGGACTTGTGGAGGATCAATGTAGACCGAAATTTGATTTTGATAAATGGAGGGAAGGAAATACTTTATAAGCACCTCCCTCCCTCTCATTTCTCATTCACTTGTCATTTGACTCATTTATCATTCACTATGTTGACTGAAGGAGTTGAGTGATTCCATTGCACAATGAGGTTGAAGGAGGCTAAAGGAGGCTTCATCATACCCAACTTCATCACAACTAGGTAGGCTTCATGAAGTTTGATTATTTGTTTCAATTATTTGTTTTGTTTTCATTTCAATTCTTTTTGTTTCACTTTCAAATTTTTTGATTCAGTTTCAATTTTTTTTAGGCCCTATGGATGAGTTTTTCGGTTGCACAGGGCCTATGCGTGGTTGAGAAATTCAGCCATAGGGCCAAAAAGGTTTGTCATCGATTACAAAATTTAAATCTAGAGCAAAATTTAATATTGTTTTTTTTCTTCGAGATTTGATGCCATCGAAGTGTAGCAGAAAGCCTCGTGATTCGGCATGGGCACATTGTGTTCGAGTCATTCCTGGCAATGACCACCAAGAAGTCAAGTGCAATTATTGCAATGCCACAATGTATGTGGGCATAAATAGGTTGAAACACTACCTAGCTAGAATTCCTAGGAATGGTGTTGAACTTTGTGATCATTGCCCTTTAGAAGTCACTGCTGAAATGGAAACTTCTTTGGATGCCATTAGAGAACAAAATTTTAAGAGGGCAAGAATGAAAGTTGAGGTTTTTGGAGATTGGGATAGGTAGATCTTCATCTCAGATAGCACCACCAGATCATAGTGCAGGTAACTCCTCTTCAATTGATGTGGCAAACAAGAGTATAGCCTCTCCTTTCTTCCTTACTTGTACAACTCTAGGATCTCAACCAGCCTTGGATATTTTTAATGAAAAAAGAGGAAGGAGGCAAATATGGCAGTGAGGAGGTTTTGGTACCATAGTAGTCTTTCATTCAACTATGCAAGTCTTATATTTATCAGCCCATGGTGGATGCCATTGCAAGTGCTAGCCCTGGATACAGAGCCCCATCGTATAATGCTCACAAGGGGAAAGAGCTAGATGAGGAGCCCGAGTGTGTCAAGGAACAATTGGAGAGCATTAAAAGCTTATGGAATTTTAGAGGTTGCACACTTATGTTTGATGGGTAGATAGATCAGAGGGGCAAAACAATGATAAATTTTGTTGTAGCTTGCCCTAAAGGAACCATGTTCCTAAGATCCATTGATGCATTTGCACATGTAAACGATGTACATTTGATTTTTACATTGTTGGTTGAGGTTGTGGAGGAAGTTGGGGTTGCAAATGATGTCCAAGTTGTTGGACACCTAATCTGCTAAGGGTTATGGTGTGGAATGTGAAAGGTCATTGGAGTCCAAGAGACCACTTGGTACATGAAAACCAAGGGTCATAACAATGTATTATAAATGTATATCTTGTGAATAGTAAATGCAACTCACGTTCTTATCTCCTTTCCATTCCATATGTGTTGTTTAACATGGTATTAGAGCGAGCGTTCTCTTGCCCTACTCCAATTTGAGCCACTGTTTTGTTTTCTTGTGGCCTTTTTCTGTGTGTCTATCATCGAACCTGGGCGTTGTCCATACTCTTCCAAAATCTGTACCAGTCAGAGCATAGGACCTAAATTTGGCTCTTTGCCCCCGCTAAATCCTGACCTCTCTGTGGTTGTCAGTAATATCTGCTTTTCTGATTCTGGCTCAACGATTTGGGTTCGTTCTACCCATGTGTGCTAGTCTTCCCAAAGCTGTCTTCTATTCCAGCGTGCGTTACTTACGCCTAGACCTGTACCACGACATTTTTCGCTGCCTCTCTTCTATCGCTATGACCTTTGCCTATTGCTTATTCACATCTTTGTACAAATCTCTGTGTACGTCGACTGTTATTTTGCTTCGACTATAGAGTCATTCTTTGATAAATAATATTCAAATTACCATCTGCCTTTTAGAGATTCTACGACTTTCTCGCATTGTTCTAGAACATGTTGCAACAATTGTCTATGAAATTGAACCCATTCCCTCCTGCACTCTTGCCTTATAGTCTTCGACCAAAATTAATTTGGAGGTCAACTTGAAAGTGGCGGACCTTACATGATGTAAAGTAGAATGGTGCAGCTAGAGTGAAGAGGTTCATGCAAGGAAGAGAATCAATATTCAAAAGAATTACCAGTGTTATTATTGTTGTACAATGAGCATGTTAATGAGTCGAGCAAGTGCTAATCGTTGAGTTGAATCCTTTGCCTATTGTTTACTCACATCTCTGTACAAATCTTTGTGTACATCGGATGTTATTTTGCTTTGTCTATGGAGTCATTCTGATAGATAATATTCAAATTACTATCTGCCTTTAAAGATTCTACGACTTTCTCGCATTATTCCAGAATGTGTTGCAACTTGCAACACTTGTCTATGAAATTGAACCCACTCACTCCTGCACTTTTGCCTTATCATCTTAGACCAAAATTAATTTGGCGGCTAGCTTGAAAATGGCGGATCCTACGTGATGTAAAGTAGAATGGTGCCGCTAGAGTGAATAGGTTCATGCAAGGAAGAGAATCAATATTCAAAAGAATGACCGATGTTATTATTGTTGTTCAACAAGCGTGTTAAAGAGTCGAGCAAGTGCTAATTGCTGAGTTGAATCCTGTGCATTAATCGAAGTTTTTAAGATTGTACAGAGATTGTCAATCGGTATTTTAAGCCACCAAAGATTGCTTCATGGATGTTGATTGCTCGCAATAAATCCAAAGGTTGATTTCTTTGCTTTGAAGTTTTTTGGCCCCTGCTAAAACCTTCCATTCCGGGATTTTGAGGCATAGAAAGCACGATGTGCTCTTATGCTTCATATTCTGTTTGATGTTTATAAATGTCGTCTATAAAGCTCCGTGCGCTGTTTTTGATGAGTGTTTCTCTGTATTTTCCAACTCATGTCCACTGCTCCTCCATGAAAACTAGTCAACATTGTATCTTTGCTGGACTCCACGTGATTGAGCCCACTCCTAATCGAGGCACCATCTCTAGATTTTTTTCCTTACGCTGACTCTGTGTCGCACTTTGTTTGCGTTGAAGGAAGTTCACTTTGATAAAGAACTTTTTGAGAGCTGCACTATTCACTAATATCACTATCCTATTCACCGATAAAGACAGTTGACAACCCTAGTTGCAACAACCACAAAATCTATTCTAGCCACAATATTTGAAGAAAGAGTTCTTTTAGCGTTGCTAAGTCTAGGTTGACCAACTTATATACAAGCTGGTAAAATTAAAGATGTTGTTTAAGATTGAGTGGGGACGGTTGAAATTCTAGTTGGAACGCGAGAAGATAGAACCTCCACGCAGTTTCTATACTGTCTAATGTGAGCTTTCTTTTCCACTACAATGACACTTGCTCGCATGCTTGGAATAACTCTTGGTTGAATAGATTGAATCCATTATATGATCGTTGCATTATATTGGTATGACTTGATTCATGTCAAGTTTGTTGCGTTGTATAATACGTTGATAAGATCCCTTCATGGTTCCGACATCGTTAAGCTAGGTCAAATAGTGGAGTTGTCAATAGGCATAAGATTTGTAGTGTTGATTGAACTTAGAGGGAAAGGTTATTCGATTGGAGAAATGGCCCTAGCAGTCCCGGGTAGAAAGGCATACAAAAAGATTACATTGAATGAAGGAATACTCAAACCACTTCTTGGTTTGGTTCAAAGATCTTTTGGATGGTTGGCATACATTTTGTAGTAATAATGTTGTTAGGATACATTTTGTATGTTTGATATTGTCAAATTATATGATCGCATATCGTGGAAGTGTTTGAAAAGCTTATACCTCTCATTTACTAAGTTTTGAAATGGCTCAAATTGGCGAAATATTAAAGCTATTGAATACTCTGATAATTTCCACTATTGACAGCACAGTAAAAGTCCACAAGAACGCCCTCTTTGATATTAAATTTTGCCAACAAAATACACAAGGGAAGATAGAGTTTTTGCAACTTCAATCATAGTTACAACGAGATGAGTTACAACAACATAGTCATCTTTCTGAACTTGTTTTTGTCTAGAACAATCCTCTCTTTGAGATTGAGACAAACTCCCACCAACAACAATAAATTAAACTTGAGGTTCATTCAGATCAAGTGCCAATTTCAAGAGCAGTTTTGTATAAACATGCAGAAGTTCAGGTTGCACTTCCCAAGCCCATCATTAGACTTGGGAAGAGATTCTCAACAACAAAAACATAGCAGGTCTTGGATTTGAAAAGGAGGTGTCCTTTCATACCCAATACTACTCTAAGACTATTCATTTTCATACTGCTGGGTTTCTTCATGGTGATCCATCTTCACCTATTCCTGCTCCTCCATAACAAATTTGCAAATGCCAACATTGTGACGGAGTTGGCCATGTGGAAGATCATTGTTTTGATCATCATCCATGCGAGCTTTGTGGTTAGCATAATCATCATTTAAACAAATGCTTCAGAAACAAGCCTCCTGCAAGAACAAAGATTCACCTTGGATGGATCGCTTCTTAGCAATGGGCTTCAACAACCAAGAAGATATTCTGATCATATCATAGAATTTGTTCTTGAATATTAAAAAGTCTTGTAGTTGAGTTTTCTTCATCTTCGACTTATATCTAATGGGGGGGGAATTGATGGTCATCTACAAGCTTCACAGATACATCAAGCAAACCTGAGGCACAACCTGAGCCTACAGTTAGAACCATACCCAGATTCAAAGTTGTAGCTAGACACATAGAAGCCCATGAGCATGCCTTTGGTTGGTGGCCTTCCTTAAACCACCGCAGGTTGAGACCTCCCTTTTTAGGTTAAGGTTCTCCCTTTTTTCCGCAAGTTGAAGACCTCCCTTTTCCAAGTTGATGGTATCCCTTTTTGAAGCTTTAGGGACACTTTATCTAGCAAAAGATTTAAGCTTCTTGCCAGATTTGGAAGAGTTACGGGAACTGCACAAAGCGTTCCAGGTTGAGACCCAAAGGTCTCCCTTTTCACAAAAATTGGGAGCACTTCCTCTAGTAGAAGACTTCAACTTCTAGCTAGATTTGGAAGAGTTCCAGGAACTGCACTAAGCGTTCCAATGTTGGTGGTCATCCTTAAACCATCACTGGTTGAGACCTCAAGTTCTCCCACCTTATGCCATCTTTTCAGAAAGCACATTCAGCCATTGGTTGCCACTTTTGTATTACAACTCTCTTCTTGGACTCATATATACCCCTTCGGATTAAAGGGGGGAATGTTGGACACCTAATCCGCTAAGGGTTATGGTGTGGAATGTGAAATGTCATTGGAGTCCAAGAGGGCACTTGGTATATGAAGACCAAGGGTCATAACAATGTATTATAAATGTATATCTTGTGAATAGTAAATGCAACTCGCATTCTTATCTCCTTTCCATTCCATGTGTGTTGTTTAACACAAGTAATCACGGACAACACAACAAATTATGTGGCAGTTGGAAGGTTGTTTTGTGCCAAATATCCCACCATTTTTTGGACTTCGTGCGCTGCCCATTGCGTAGACTTGATACAGAGGACATTGGGAAGTTGGAGTTGGTGCAAGATGTTGTGCAAGAGTGCAAACAAATTACCAAGTATATTTATAACTATGCTTGGGTGTTGAACCTTATGAGAGAATTCATAGAGGGTGAGCTTAGTTGCCCAACTATCACAAGGTTTGCTACGAATTTTCTTTCCCTCCAATGCCTTGTACAAGTACCAAGCTTTGAGAAGAATGTTTTGTAGCTAGCAATGGATATTTTGTGTTAGGATATTTCGACACATAGGAAATAGTTAAGTATAACTTGGTCTAGTGTAGAGTTAGGTAAAATGTGTTTTTTTACTATGTACTTTTGTAACTTACAATCCAACGGTCACGATATGTTCTACACATGAAGTGATTCGACATTTCATTCTCTCCTCGGTATTACCGACACTTGATCTGTGGCTTAGCACCTGATTGGTCCATGATCTCTATTTAAAGAGCATGGAGGGTCATTTGTAGGGTGACTGTTCATAAGAGAAGCTTATGTAAATTTTCTTTCTTTTATTAATAAATTTCCTGAAGTGGCCACGTTGGCTCGGGCCGTGGACTGTTTCCCTCTTTGAGGGTTTTAACGACGTCAAGAATACTGGTGTATTGATCTGTGATCTGTTTATGAGTGGTGTCCTTTGGTGTTCTATCTGAGGAACTTACTCTGTAAATTCCTACATGGTATCAGAGCTATTTGAGGGCCGCATCCGTTGGTGATCCAAATCCGGTACAATTGCATCCGACTGTCATTTCTTAGATCTACTATTTCTGACTGCTTTCGGGCCGAGAGGACTGCTCGTTAGGAGCATCTGTTCCAGTGAGGAATCCCTTTCGTTTTATGCGAAAAGGTTTCCGATAGCCCTAGCTACGTCATTTTTAAGATCTGGAGGTATACAATCTTAATTTGCAGTTTTAGTTATTCATCTATCTGTTTATTTCGGTTTATTTAGCACTCTGTTTTTTATTACCGGATCTATACCTTTCATTTCTGTGTATGCTCTTTGCCCCGCGACTTTGTGCAATCTGGCAAATTAGAAACAGAAAGGAAGAATTTTTCTCATTTGTATGCTCTTTTCCACCGCGCTTTAGTGTGATCTCGGAAAATCAGAAACATTGGGAAAAATATATAGTTTCCGGGGAAGCTAACTTCAAGCCGTAAGGTTTCGTTTTTTTTTGCATGTCCGTGTTGGGTTGTGTGATTTTTGTTTTGTATGAAAAAAGAGTTTTTTCAAGTAAGCACGCACCCCAAAGCTTCAGTGACTAAGAAAAAAACCCCCTTCCTCTTTTCCAAAAATTACTAACCTTTTAAACTAGCTCACTTGGTCCAAAGTTACTTTATGATAATAGAGGTCTTGGGTTCAAGTCTTTCTTTTTGTTGAGTTACTTTTTGAAAAAGTACATGTAACTTATGATTTAAAGTTACTTTATTTAAAAGTGTTCTCACCCATTATAAAAAGTGAGTCACTTATAATTCTAAAGTCTCTTTATCTTTCATTTAAGTTACAATTTAGTGAGTAGCTCATAAAGTACCATTGTAAAAGTGACTTTCACTTATTTATAAAAGTGGGTCCATATTTTTTTTTTTTTTAAAGTGAGCTAATTAGATTAAGTTTGGAAAGAGAGGGATTTTGTTTTTTAAATATAACATTATCATTCATTTCCGCACATTCACGCACTTCGTCGACATCTTCAACAATTTTTTTTCAAAAAGCCATAACTTCTTCATCCGGAAGCCGTTTTTTTTTGAATCAGCGTAATTTTTCGAGATCTTTCCATTGGAACACTTAGTTTCAACATCTACAACTTCAGTTTTTGTTAAAATGGAAAGTCCATGCCAAGTTATTCTTGACAGCACCAACTACTTCCAATGGTGGTCCTACATTGTGGATTTACTTAGAAGTAAAGGTCTTTACAGAATAGCCTTAGGCCAAGAAACTAAACCTAAAGATGAAGATAAGGCAGCCAAATGGGAAAATAGGCAAGATCAAGCATGTGGGTTGATAGGGATGTATATTTCTCCAGACCTTAGATTCCATATCGCAGAACTTGATACCCCTAATGAAGCAATGAAACAACTTACTAAAGTTTTTGGAATTAAAAATGAAATTAGAGCCCATCAACTTGAAAATGAGTTGCTTACATTGGACCCCAATAATTTTTCTTCCATTGAAGATTTTTTGTCCAAGTTCAAGACCCTTAGACTTATATTGGAAGGTGTTAAGGTTAAGAAAGAAGATGGCAGCGTTATCTATTCTATTCTTACTAAGTAGGGACCAGCTTACTCTGTGTTCGTTTCCACCTTCCATTCTACTAGAGAAGCCTTTATTTCTCAAGGACAAGACTTCAAGTCCCGCTCTTTTGATACCTTTCGTGATTCTTTAATAAGAGAATAAGAAAAAATCTTACATCTTGGTCTTCTTAATCTTGGAAACTCTTCTAAGAAAGCCTTAGCCGCCCAGCAACAACCAAATTCAAAGAATCCTAAGAAGCAGTATCCTAAAAAGAATGGTCCTAAACCAAACAACGGTCCTAAGCAATTTCAGTCTCAAAATGAAAAATCATTTCAACAAAATGATAAGGCAAATAAAAACAAAGGGAAGAAGACTTATAGACATTACCGCTTTTGTAATTGAGATGGCCACTTAGAATCCAAATGCTTTAAGAAGATGGAAGCCTTGGAAGCAGTAATGAAGAAGCATAACATCCATTTGGAGCACTCTTCAACTTCAACTTCATCTTCAGGAATAGCACTTTTTGCATGTGGTTGTCAAGTATCAAAGCCATGTTTTCTTCTTTAAATGATTGTAACACCAAAAATATATATGTTGGTGATGAGAGATCTCTTAGTGTTGTAGGGACTGGGACTGTTCATCTAGACAATGGTCAACTTAATGATGTATTATGTGTTCCAACCTTATCCTGCAACCTTCTATCTATATATCAGATAACTCATTCAGGTGAAGTTAAAACCGTTGAATTTTCACCTCACGATGTTGTAATTAAGGACCTAAGAGATCTTAAACAAATTTTAGCTACTAGCATTGCTGATGATTCTACAAAGTTGTATAAGTTTAACAATTTTGGGTCATCAACTCTTCCCTCGATATTTGTTGCTCATAATGATAAAGTGAGCAAACTTTGGCATGAGTGATTTGGTCACTTAAACTATCGCTCCCTTCAAAATCTATGTAAAGAAAATATGGTGACAGGTCTTCCTATGGTATCTTACAGAGATGGTGTTTGTTCCGGATGTGTACTCAGAAAACATCATTGGGATAGTTTTGAAAAATGTGCCTCTTGGCACGCCTCAACCCCTTTACAGCTTGTGCATAGTGATTTATGTGGTCCACTTCCAGTTGTTTCATTCTCTGGCTACAAGTATTTCTTAACTTTCATTGATGATTTCTCCAGATGCACTTGGGTATACTTAAAACTCAAGAGTGAAGTATTTAACATGTTATTGGCCTTTAAGGCCTTTGTTGAAAAACAATCTGGATATCAAATTCTTAAGCTAAGATCTGATAATGGCGGAGAATATGTTAACAACAAATTTATCAACTTTTGCACTGAGAATGGAATTCAAATGCAACATACTGTTTCATATACTCCACAACAAAATGGTGTAGTTGAAAGAAAGAATCGCACCTTAAAGGAAATGGCTAATTGTATGCTTTAATCTAAAGGACTTAGTCTTAATTTTTGGGCAGAAGCAATTAACTGTGCAAATTACATAGTAAATGGCACTCCCACTAAGGTTTTAAAGAATATCACTCCAGAAGAAGCATGGAGCCTCAATTAAACCAGATGTAAGTCACTTTCCTGTTTTTGGAAGTGAAGCGTGGGCCCATATTCCAGATGATAAACATAAAGCTTTAGAACTTAAGAGTGAAAAATGTATTTTTGTTGGATGTTTTGAAGATGTCAAAGGATATAGACTTATTCCACTTAAGTCCAAAAATGTTATCATTAGAAGAGATGTAAAGTTCGCTGAAAATATATCGGCCTACGAGCCTAGTTTGGTGGACGGGCCATCTCTCTCTATCCCTTCTACTTCTGAAAATATTTCTTCTTCAGATGATGACAGCGAGGATGACAATCCTCCCCCACCTTCTTAGGATCCTCCTTCAGCTCCTCAGCGTCCAAAATGGGTCCGTGCTACTCGGGATGCAGCAGGTGCTCTTGCAGGTGATCCTACAGATCAACGACGTACACGTTCTCAGTTTGATAGAGCCTCTTCTTTACTGGCTCAAGCTTCAGAGAACTATGATCCTAACACCTTTGCAGAAGCTTCAGGGCATCCAGATTGGGATGCAACTATGAATGAAGAATATCGTTCATTATTGGAAAATGATACATGGGATCTTGTTCCTCTTCCAAAGGGACGAAAACTTGTTAGATGCAAATGGGTTTACAGAATCAAGTATGGACCAGATGGAAAAGTTGACAAACATAAAGCTCGTCTTGTTGCTAAGGGTTTTTCACAAGTTAAAGGCATTGACTATACTGAAACCTTCTCCCCTGTTGCCAAAATGAACTCTATCGCCTTGTTCTTTCCCTTGCTGCCTCCTTCAAATGGGAAGTCCATCAGATGGATGTTAAATCTGCATTCTTGCATGGGGACTTGCATGAAGAAATTTATATGGAACAACCTACTGGCTTTATACAAACAGACTCTAGCCTTGTATGTCAGCTTAAAAAATCCCTTTATGGTCTCAAGCAAGCCCCTCGGGCTTGGTATGCCAAAATGGATAGCTTTCTTTTAGATACTGGGTTTTCTAGGTGTCATTCTGACAATACTGTCTACACCAAGAAAGTGGGTAAGTCTCTTATCATTCTTGTTCTTTATGTTGATGATCTTATCCTTACTGGTAGTGATCCCAACCTTATAAACCATGTGAAGTCCAGCCTTAAAAAGAAGTTTGAAATGATAGACTTAGGGCACTTGCATTATTTTCTTGGTCTTCAAGTCTTGCAATCCAAGGAAGGTATTTCTCTTTCCCAGTCCAGGTATGCCTGTGATCTTCTACGCCACTTTCACATGGAAGACCGTAAGCAAGCCCCTTCTCCCTTTCAGTTTGGAGCCAAACTTTCAGTCACTTGTACTTCCCCTGAAGTTGATGCTACCTTATACCGTTAGCTTGTAGGAAAACTTTTGTATCTGACCCATACCTGTTCTGACCTTTCCTTTGTTGTTGGCCTTATTGCTCAGTTTATGCAAAACCCACATGAAAGTCGTTGGAAAGCAGCTAAAAGAATACTTCGTTATGTTCGAGGTACAGTTCAGTTTGGGATTCATTACAGTGCAGAAGCATCTCCTTTATTGGTTGGTTTCACTGATTTCGATTGGGTTGGTGACCCTGATGATTGGAAGTCTACTGCAGGTTATGTTTTCACTCTTGGTTTTGGACCTATTACATGGGCTTGCAAGAAACAAAGTGCCATTTCTCTTTCTTCAGCAAAAGCAGAGTATCGTGAAGCCGTAGAAGCTAGTAAGGGAGCTCTGTGGCTTCGTTAGATCCTATCAGAGTTTGGTTTTCAGCAGCAGCATCCGACTACACTTTGGTGTGATAATCAAAGTGCCATTCAACTATACAAAGATCCAGTCCAACATCAGCGCAACAAACACATTGAACTACACATGCACTTCATCAGAAAGCTCATTCATGACCATGTTCTTAAAGTGCAATATTGTTCAACCGATGATCGAGTTGCAGACATCTTTACAAAGGCTCTCACAGAGGCAAAGTTTACTAAACTTCGATTTATGGTTGGAGTTTAGGAAATTGTCACTAAGGGGCGATATGCCCTAGTGCCTCCTTCCTTCTCCTATTGTGTCATATTTGTACATCCTTCAATCCTATCCCAAGTTGTTCTTAAGGGAGGATGTTAGGATATTCCAACACATATGAAATAGTTAAGTATAACTTGGTCTAGTGTAGAGTTAGGTAAAGTGTGTTTCTTTACTATGTACTTTTGTAACTTACAATCCAATGGGCACGATATGTTCTAGACATGAAGTGATCCGACGATTCATTCTCTCCTCGGTATTACTGACACTTGATCCGTGGCTTAACTCCCGATTGGTCCATGATCTCTATTTAAAGAGCATGGAGGGTCATTTGTAGGGTGACCGCTGTTTTGGGAAGTTTTAGTGTCTACAGATAAACACTTAAACCCCTAGACTAGTAGCTAAGTCTAGAACAACAGTGCAAAGCATTCTCTACTTTTTCTATGACCAATAGATTAAATAAGAGGTAAAGAAGCCTACCTGTAGTTTTCACTTACTCCTTATCTCCCTTGATCAATTCTGTCGCTCCTTTCCGTACTTAATCCGCTTGAAAAGTACCTGCACACAGACAAAAGACAAAAACCGATCAAAGTATATGATAATGATCTATTGATTAAACATAGAATGGAATCAAGTTCATAATACACATATGAAAGCATCAATGGACAATACAAACATATGGAAAAAGCTTTGAACACTTTATTAGTAAAAGGAGGGGTTACAACCCAACTTGCTTGATGCAGTATCACTCCTCCAGTTCAATCCCATCCTCTCCTCATAACAAGCAAAACATTTTGACATCATTACAATACTTGAAATCAACTCAAGTCTCATACTAACAACATCTCCCTATAATTCAATGATTTCTAGCCCCTGATCACTTAGATGAGTGGTCTTTTTATAGGTGAATGAAGGAAGTTATGCCATAAATGGTGATAATGAATGCCCTCCCAAACTTAGGATTTAGTTCCATGGAGGAAGGGATAAAGAGATTGATGTTCCTTAACTCCCTACCTCCTCCAAATTCGAGCTCAAAGGAGTAGATTAACTTGGGAAACTTCTAGATGCATCCAATGGATAAGAATATTCCCAAACCCCAATGCAATTTCGCTCAAACTCGCCCATCGCAGGCCAAAGGGGACTCAAGTGCGCTGCATAGCACCCTAACAGTGTATGGATTGCATTGATCTGTAGGTTGGGGTTGATGTGCCCAAATGGATCTATAACAGTTGCCCCCTAAAGCATGAAGTTGTAAATATATATGTTGAGTGAAATGCTTTATCATGTGGAGAGGAGGTTTCGAAGCTGAAGGTGACCTGCATATATCATGATAATTTGATTTTTTCTCATGAACTTGCTGAGGGAAGGCATACCCATGCTCATCTTATAAATTTTCATTACATGTACAAATATAGTCGTCTACAGATATAGACCCGTGAATGGATGGCCATGAATGTAAGGCCATTGTAGATTTGATTTAGTACTCCTGAAAATATCGCAGTCTGAATGGATGAAACTAGATCTGGGGTCTTCAATCTTGTTCAATCTTTCGCTCAAGTACAAGTCTAACCATGTGAATAGATGATTTGAAGTCGAACATGGGAAGACATCGTCTAATTACCAGCCAATGATGTAAGCCGTTAACAGATGCGAGAGGAATCACTGATAATGATAATGACCCTCAAGGTACTACAGTACATTTCACATGGTGTGAATAAATGATTTGATGTCGAACACCATACAAAGTCTTTCGGTCGAAGGCCAGTGATGTCAACCTATCACCGGAAGCGAGAAACTTGCCATTGATGTATGCAAGCTTCAAGGTACTGAAGGGGTGTTTCTAAGTCAACTTCTTGGATAATGTGCTGATGTCGACAAGAAGCGACTCATCGCAGGAGGGCCTTGATGTATCCCACATCAACGACATGAAACGAGGTAAATGATTTTGGAGATGAAAATTGACTAACGACAAAAGGTTCAGGAATGGCGATCATGAAAATGAAGGTTTACGGTATTGCAAAGGATGAAGTTTGAACTGAATGACTTCTCTTGAACATATCAGCAACACTGAATGAATTGGCAGCATTAACCCAAAACCAAAGTAATGGATGGTGTGATAGACCATAGGTATGATAACCATCAAGCAGATAACCGAACCCAAATAGTTTGAATGAATTGGCAGCAATGACCCAACACAAAAGTGATGGATGGTATGATAGACCATGAGTATGATAACTGTCAAGCAGATAACCCAACCCAAATAGTCACGGAGATGAAGCGAAAGTGTCATGTTCAAGAGCGACTTGCTGACCATAAAGCGTTCTCCCCTTTTTCCCATTTTCCCTAGTCATTGCTGACCATAAAGTGTTCTCCCCTTTTTCCCATTTTCCCTAGTCATTGCTGACCAGTACCTCTTTATTTTTATCAAGCTCGAGGAGGATAACATATGCTGTTTATATAATTCCACCCTTCAGGTGAATCCATCGCTATTTGATGCTTTAACGAGTCTAGCGAAGGTGAAACTCGGTCTTGTCTAGATGGACAAGTTTGTCGCTATTTGATGTTTTTAACGAGTTTAATGACAAAGATAACTCGGTCCTTTTCATGTTTAGAGAGTTTGAAAAGGAATGAAAAGGAAACTCCAAAAGTTCTTTTTCGTAGATTAATCTCTCAAGTCCGAAAAAGCGTAAAATGATACAAAAGAGATATCTTTTCCAATCCGTTAACGAGCTGGAAAGGACAAGCGCTCAACAATATTTTCATGTTTAGAGAGTCTGAAAAGAGCTTAAAGAGGACTCCATTTTGAGGAATGAGTGGTGTCTAGGGTAGCAACTGGTTCCGGTAATGTTGGAACTTCTCAAAACATGTTGATTTATGTGAAGAGGCTGGCTAATAAGACCACTCATTGCAACTGTTCCTCAAAAAGGGTAAAACAACCAAGTGATAGCATATGGTCGGCCAAAAGGATGGTGACGATGGGATGAAAACAACCAAGTGAAAGCATATGATCGGCCAACAGGATGGCGGCGATGGGATGAAAACAATCAAGGCTCATCTGACGAAAAGGCTGATAAAATGGCAATCACGAGGGTTAAAAATGGAAATGGGTTCTTTTTAACAAAAGCTTGAACCATGGGGAACTATGCTTGGATTCAGTTTCATGTTTACACAAGCTTGAAACGAAAAACTATGCTTGGATCCAGTTTCATTTTTAGATAATCTCGAAATGAAAAACTATGCTTGAAATTGGTTTACATGCCCCTAGCATGATGAAAGGGAGAGTCTCCTGTAACCAGATGGAATTTGCTGCGGTGAAGCAAGACGGTTATCCAACACTTTTTTGGCTTTGTCCAGATAAGGACAAAGGTGAATGGGGTGATTCCCTTCACATAACCTACAGGGAAACTTAACTTTACCACTAGGTGCATGCCCCCCAAGCTTCATTACATTCACCTAAGTAGACTATTCATGGCTATCAGGTGGATGGAATGAAGGTTCGTTTGCGAGATCAAGTGAAAGACTCGACTGGGATTTTACAAGATCTAATCAAAGACTTGACTTGGAACTTTTCTCCAGGGGACCTTGTTTCTTTTTTTAATGAGCTTGACTCAAGACAAGGAACTTTGCTCAGGTTCCTTGTTTCATTTTTTAACGAGCTTGACACAAGACAAGGAACTATGCTCATGGGAGCTGTTTCATTTTTTAACGAGGTTGACATAAGACTAGGAACTATCCTCATAGACCCTTGTTTCATTTTTTTAATGAGGTTGACACAAGACAAGGAACTGTCCTCCAATCATTCGATCACAACTCATAAGTGGTCATGAAGTAGAGATCTGGTTCCAATGCCCCCAGTACATGATGTACAACATCATTGAATTGATCGTCAGTTGATGTAGGTATGGAACAGGTTGCCACATAATTAACTCGTGGCGGGGATGATACCATTGGTACAAAAGGACCACTTAGGGAAGATGGTTGACTGGAAGCCATATTTGGACCGAGAAATGAAAGCTGGTCAACGGTGACAATTTTGCCTTCATGCGGGAAACAAATCACTTGAAAGAGTGTTGAAACAATAGCTCCCATGTCATAAACATAGTCGCGCCCTAGAAGTAAATTGTAATCTAATGGGCCTAGGACTACCATCACGTTCAGATAAACGATTTTTCCTCCCAAAGTAATAGGTAACTGAGGGAGGATCCCTAATGGTCGACTGGTTCCTCTGTTAAAAGCCAACAGATTTTGGGTAACTGGCACAAGCGGCGTCGAACTGAGCGCTTGCCAAGCAGTTGAGGAGAGGATGGTCATTGATGGACCTTCATCTATAATAGTGCCAGATACAATCATATTACAAACTTGTACTATGATCTGGAAAGGCACATAAGAAGGAAGACAAATTCTTGCCAGTCGATTCCAATCAAAGGGAGTGACTAGACTACTTGGAGGGGGTACCGTAGAAATGGGAGAATTAACCCCTTGAGTTATGAGAACGGGAGGATTTTCCTCCTGTCTTGATGGAATAGGAGGACTGCCCCCAAGCTCATTAGAATCTGAAGAAACAAAAAGAACCTGAGTGGTATCATATTCACTCTCTTCGGGAAAGGTACGATTTGCTGAAGGTGAAATTGGGTCAATTGTTACCTCGACCTGTTGATTTGGGTCAGGTATAGACTCATAGGATTCACTTTTAGAGAGTGGTTTTGACCAACTATTGATTTTGGTCAGTCAATTCATCAACTAGTGAAAGATTTAGGGAGAGTTTCCTGTAACCAGATGGAAGTCGCTGCGGTGAAGCAAGACGGTTATCCAACACTTTTTTGGCTTCATCCAGATAGGGACAAAGGTGAATGAGGTGATTCCCTTCACATAACCTACAGGGAAACTTAAATTTACCATTTTTTCCATGAACTTTACTATCACTAGTTGATGGTGTGTCACTAGCATGATCTCTAAAAGTTGATGACACAAGATGATGTGAATGAGAAGACCATTCTTTTAAGATCTGAGGAATATCAGGACAATTTCGAAGAAGATGGTCTCCCGCACAAAGTTTGCATGGATATCAAACTTTGTGAGGCTTGATGGACGGTTTCTCATTAGATGTTGCATTCAAAGCAATAGTTGCTTTGTTGCCCCTCTGCTGAATTTTCTTCTTCTTCTTCTTCTTAGCCACCTGGTTACTAGTACCAATACTTTCACCAGGCAAAGAGGAAGAAGGGGAGGAAGAAACAAGCGAGGAAGAAGGAAAATGGTCAACTTTAGGATCAACTGGAGGTTGATTTTGTCCAGTTGGAGGTGTACTCGATTGCGGAGAAATCACGACATTTTGGACCAAGGAGGTTGAAAACAACCATACTGACAAGCCAATGGTAAGTTTCGGTAGGGATAATGTAGCCATATATGGAACACCAATATTTCCAAAAGGAGGAAAAGGACTAGGATTCCCATCAAAAGGAATTCCATGATCGGTGGACTCTGGATTTGTCGCCATATGCTTCAACCTAAGATCAACTAAGGAGAGAGCGTGGAGGATGTTATCCGCGGTCAATTAATTTTATTTTAATCAAAGTCACATAACAAAACAAAAGAGGGATAATCTAGGCAAAAGGTTTACCAAGTAACTGTGAACTGCAGAATACCTCCCGGCGAACCGAGAAGTACGGGCAGAGAATCTCCTCGAATGCTGTGTTCGGTGTATCACAGTGTATAAGGCGGCGACTTGAAAGTACATAGAGGCCCAATCCGTATAAGCGTTGTCTAATGCAAAACCGCACAGTGAGAGCATTCCCATATACTTTACGTACTATAACACCGCCCTATATACTCGAAGGTACGTGGACGAGCTACGATATACTCACGTACGTGGAATGAGGTATCACACTTGGGATGTATTGCAGACAATTTAGTGACAACTGCTTTGTTTTACGACGCCAGAACACGTCTCTAGCCTAGACCTCTAAATGTTTTTCGTTAGGTGACAATGCTCCATTAGGTAAATTCAGATAAATTTTAAGTTGATCTTCTTTAGAATTTGCCTTTCAAGGTTCACCATGTGATGTATGTTTGCAATTCCTAAAATGCAACTAATATGATAAGCATTCTTTCCATTCAATTTAACAATGAAAATCCTTAGCTAGTAGGGATAGAGCAATCAGATCTTTGACAAAGAGCAAAGAGCACATCTAATGCAATTTCCCTAGCTATTCCATTCAAGCATTCACAAACTTTAATATGCACAATGCATGTATTTCTTTTCGATTTCCCTTAATGTGAATGAACAAAAAGGAAAACTAATGCACAATCGATCAATAAACTCTTTTCATAAAAATGACGATTTTGTGACAATTTCTTTTCAAGGAAAGGAAGACTTTACAACACTTTCGTTTTCAAAGAAATGAGGAATTACGACACTTTCAACGAAAAGACTAATCATATGCACACATCAATCAATCGATCTTTCATGAATGAAGACTTTACGACAATTCAATTTTTGAAGGAAAAGACGATTTTACAACACTTTCTTTCGACAAAGATCAATCAACCAAAACACTAACTTTCGACTATAGATTGAAAATGACAAAGTAAATACATAAGAAACATTTATCAATCCTAGTCTAAGTAGGGCCAGCTAAGGAGATGAAAACCTATTTTCTAAGACATGACATCCATTTACAATCAGCAAACAAGCAATCAGAAGAATTTTGGCAAAAAATTTAATTCCAAGGGTGGGAATCTGACCCTAGGAAGATCAGCGCAGGCCAAAGAGGGAGTAACTGCGCTGCAGTGCACTGTCTCTAACTGGAGGGTGCATTGCAGCGCACTGTCTCTAAGGCTAGCCTGCGCTGATTCCTGTGAGGCCACTCAAGAGTCATCTAACCTCAAATTTTGACCAAAATTCAATGCAAAAGGCTGAATTACAACAAGTAAAGTATGTCAAGGTGTCTTAAGAGGCTGATAAGCTACTAAGATGGATGATCGTTCCCCAGTGGAGTCGCCAATTTGTTTTGGGAAGTTTTAGTGTCTACGGATAAACGCTTAAACCCTTAGACTAGTAGTTAAGTCTAGAACAACAGTGCAAAACATTCTCTACTTTTTCTATGACCAATAGATTAAATAAGAGGTAAAGAAGCCTACCTGTAGCTTTCGCTTACTCCTTATCTCCCTTGACCAATTCTGTCGCTCCTTTCTGTACTTAATCCGCTTGAAAAGTACCTGCACACAGACAGAAGGCAAAAACTGATCAAAGCATATGATAATGATCTATTGATTAAACATAGAATGGAATCAAGTTCATAATACACATATGAAAGCATCAATGGACAATACAAACATATGGAAAAAGCTTTGAACACTTTATTAGTAAAAGGAAGAGTTACAACCCAACTTGCTTGATTCAATATCACTCCTCTACTTCAATCCCATCCTCTCCTCATAACAAGCAAAACATTTTGACATTGTTACAATACTTGAAACCAACTCAAGTCTCATACTGACAACATCTCCCTATAATTCAATGATTTCGAGTCCCTGATCACTTAGATGAGTGGTATTTTTATAGGTGAATAAAGGAAGTTATGCCATAAATGGTGATAAAGGGATTGATGTTCCTTAACTCCCTACCTCATCCAAATTCGAGCTCAAAGGAGTAGATAAACTTGGGAAACTTCTAGATGCATCCAATGGATAAGAATATTCCCAAACCCCAATGCAATTTCGCTCAAATTCGCCTAGCGCAGGCCAAAGAGGGCTCAAGTGCGCTACATAACACCCTAATAGTGTATGGATTGCATTGCAGTGCACCCTAATGAAGGCTTGCCTGCGCTGATCTTCTTAGAGGCAATTTTTGGATGATTTCAGCCATGGAACTTCTTGGGAAGCTAGGCATTCTGATGGTTGACTTCTTTAGGGCATGTAACAACTGAATTAGGGTTTGATGGGCCCTAATAGTACTGATCTGTAGGTTGGGGTTGATGTGCCTAAATGGATCTGTAACAACCGTTTATGAGAGAAGGTTATGTAAATTTTCTTTCTTTTATTAATAAATTGCCTTAAGTGGCCGTGTTAGCTCAGGCAGTGGATTGTTTCCCTCTTTGAGGGTTTTAACCACGTCAAGAATATTGGTGTATTGATTTGTGATCTGTTTGTGAGCGGTGTCCTTTGGTGTTCTATCTGAGGAACTTACCCTGTAAATTCCTACGTTTTGGAAAGATAGCACAAAACTAGAAGCATTGGTTGTGAAAGCATCTCCCCTAGGTGATAGTTTATGGGAGAATCACTGAGATTGTCAGCTTTCATTGAACCCCTTGTGAAAGTCTTGAGATTGATGGATGGAGACAAACTTGCAATGGGATATATTTATGAGGGCATGGATAGGCTCAAAGAGGTTATCGAGATTTTGTACAAGGGAGATGAATTTAAATTTTTCCCTTTATGGGAAATTATTGATTCTAGGTGGGACATGCAGCTGCATTCACCATTGCATGCAATGAGAGCATATCTCAATCCAAGCTTATTCTATAATTAGGGGTTTAACATTAAAAAAGATCCCGATGTGATGAGAGGTGTCATGATATGCATTGAGAATATGTTCCCAGATCAAGATATTTGGGACAAATCAATATGCAATGAGATATGTACAAGGCATGTTTGGATTCAACTCAAGACAACCTCTCAAGGACAAGCAAATGCCTTGTAAGTGCAAATTGTGAGAACTTAGCTTGTAATTTTGGTAGTTCTCTTTTATATGTTTGGCATGTGAAAGTTTCTTTTATCACAACAACTAGAAATTATTTTTCTAACTGTTAATTTATTTAACAATTTATCTACTGTGTGCTACGACAAATATCAAATAATTCACTGTGATTTTCACAAATAAACTTTGCGGAAGATAATAACGCTAGAAACCGAGAAATATTCTAGGACACACATAAAAATTGACACAATTATTTTTGGACAAATGTCCCCGGAAAAACCCAATGCGGGAGAACCGATGCAGCAGCTGAGGGTTTTTATTATTATGCAGCAGTGAAATTTTGAGTACAATCTATGCATGCCCAACTGTCAATCCAAACAACAAGAATCTGACATAAATAATTAGAGAGAAATTCTCTCAATCCACAAGCAATCCCGACACTGGCTTCTCTAGAAAATGGTTGTCCAAACCCCTGCGTAGGTCCTCTGCGCAGTTCCAGCGTTGCCTCTCACATGTGTGGCTTAGTTTCGACCTTTGAGCAAGATGTCTTGCCTATCTCTTCTGGTGGAAGTGATCTTCAGCCCTCTGGAAGTTGAATCGACTTCCTCCTCAGCTAAATCGAACTACTTTGCTTCAGCTATTGCACATTCCTTGCGCTACTTCTGGGTGGACTACTTCTATCACTTGCTGTTGCCTCTCTGGATTTGGAAAACTTCCTCTGGTTCACTATCCCTACTCCACATTGTTTTTGCTTTGATCTATGGCTTTTTGGCAACTGCTGCTGCTCTCTGGAAATAGATCTGCCAAGGAAACCGAACTCCGCAACTGTATCTGGTGTATTCTCCAAGTTCCCATCGACTTCTTATAATCCTCTGTTGGAGCACCAACGACCAAGATTAGAACTTAATCAAGGGCCCAGATTAATTCCGTGTTGATCCGTGTTAGTTTCTAGAGAATTCTCACCTTGAATTAATTAATTATGATTAATTAACTAGTTTTCCTAAGTTTAGACTTAGGAAACA